>VZRS01000035.1:141684-178348 GCA_013398055.1 Ifrita kowaldi
CCATCTTTCTCTACACACCAATTCAAACTTTTTCAACAACGGGTTAATTCTCACTGGTGCTGTTTAAATTCCTTCTTCCTTGGAGCACCCCAAAAATTCCACAGTTGCTATAGGAGCAATATTTAAGGACTATCAATACCATTAGTCTATCCTATAAAAACACAAGCAGTTTACTAGCTGAAGGCTGCCAAAAGATACAGTAATCTGGTGGAAATCTGGAGTTCTGTGCACATGTGTCAGAGTGAGTCAATGTACACTAAAAAAAAAAAGAAAAAAGAAAAGAAAAGAAAATTTTTGACTTGGAAATGACTTGTGGAAGAAGCCTCACAGTATCTCTGAATATTTTTAAAGGGAAAGACGTAACAGATAATGCACAGGATGACTTGCAGATTCAGCCATGCCTGCTCTGAGGGCCACAGGAATTCTGTGCGTCACTGAGTGACAGTTCCTCCCTGCAGGGCTCGGAAGACGTGGTAGGAATGAAGGGTCATCGTCACAGTGAGTAAAACGTTGCATCCAATTTGGGTGGCTTCCAGGAAATTCTCTTATTTAGCTTGTTTGCTTATTGCTTTACCATTTCTGCTCATTAAACCAGCCAGAGTGAGGCTCAATTTACAAATAAATAAATTAATTAATTAATTGATATTCAGTGATGCAGAAGAAGGCTGGAAAAGAGCTGGTACACTGAGAGTTGAGGAGGAGAGTGCAAAAGGTTCTTTTCAGCCCTTCCCCATTGCTTTTCTAATGGTTTGTGGAGGGAACCTATGGAAATTTGCTCTTTGATTTTTGGACAGTGTGAAAATCCCCACTAAACTCATGTCAAGGCCTGACCGTGTCAATAATGGCTGTAATAAGAATGTTATAAAAAAATCAGTGAAGGGTTTTCTAGGTAATTCAGTCTGTAAGGTTAGGAAGAAGTCAGTCTTTGTTTCTCAGGGCTGTAAAGCTGCAGAATTGTTGATTAAGGAATCACTTGATGGGTGAGAGGTACCCTCACTCCTGAGTGCAGCTCAGTTTGGTCATGCTGATTAAAATGTTCCCATCCTGCAGTGTTAAACTGTTCTTTAATAGCCTGGCCTTTGGCCACTGGATTTCACTGTAAGATATTTTTTTTTATCCAGTTTATTTCACAGCATTTTGGATTATTTAGATAGAAAACAAACAACAAACAAGCAAACAAAAAATTGCTTTGTTTCACAAGAAGATGGAAACTTGCAGAAAGGTTCATGGACCACAGATCCCTTTACAAGGAGGATCTCGGGAAATGCTTTGGGGAAGAAAGGACACCAGATTTAGGGTCTTTTGAAGCCTCCACTAGGCACCAAAGAGCTTTGAAGTCTTTTAAATGGTTCTTTTATAAGCCATTGGCACCAAGCTCAGTTAAAGCACTCAGCTAATTTTTAATCAGATATATGAAAAAGCATAGAGTAAAAATGTGGGTTTCTCTTCTAAGGCTTTTTGGTTATCAGAGTAGTGCTGGAAAAAAGGCAGCTCCATTTCAGTGCTTAATGTGCCTTAATACTGCATGACCACAAACCATTAGGTTCTTCATCTCATAGGTGATTAATTTCCAGGGAACATATGTTAAGAGAATAACATATATCCCCAGACTGCCTCCCCAAAAGGTTCTCACAAAGCAATGTCAGTGTTTTGTATTTACTCACACAAAAATGAAAGAAACAGAGATGAAAAAACAGAAGAATATTTTTTTCAGCCACACTAGTTTTAGTCATTAGAGGGAAACCAAATATTTCCCTAATTTCTGGGAAGTTCTGTGAAGTAACACAGTGGTGATGACGAAAAAAAATATTGCAGCTAACTTAATGTGAACATGAATGCATCATCACTGTTCCATAACTTCTGAAACTGAGTAGTGCAAGTTCATAAAACGACTACTTAGGAAAAAAACCTATTTAATCTCCTTTTGAATAGGCAGAAATGTCATTATGTCGACCCTTTCCTGTTTTAAACAGACAGCTCAGTGCTCAGGCTCCTCTGTGGGGGCTGATGCTGAGCCTTGGGAGGACAAGGACAGGATGGGAGAACCGTCTGCCCAGACTCCTGAGAGAATTTAGCTGCCAGGTGCTAACAGGTCTTCACTGACCATCTGTAAACTGAGTTTTATTCCCCTCCTCCCCACCCAGGCTTAGGCATCTTCTGTGCTGGGATGGGTTTTCTTAGGGCAGGATCAGTGACCGCATGGACGTGGTTACCCAGGATCCTGCTCCCACAGCCCAGCACCAAACCTGAGCACTGCTGACATTTCGTAACAAAACTGCTGTCAGGATTCTCTGCATCTTAGCTCTGCCTCTGCACTGAAACTTTTCACCTGATTCATTCCTCCGAAACTTGATGTTTTTTGAACTAAACTGGGAAAAAATGAGTCTAAACAATTTATATTTGACAAATTATGAATGTCTGTGTGTGTGTCTGTCCAAGCATATCTTCAGTGTGAGGTTCCAGTGCTGTCTCCAGTTATTGTGTAAGGATAGCCCAGCAGGGTTTTCAAGTTATGTCAGTGCAATTGTTTGAAAAATCATGTACAGCTAAACCTGTCTTTAAAACTCCCTATTTATTGTGTAAGCTTTCAACATATGGACTCAAATATCAGTATTGAAGTAATCTATTCCACCTGTCTCATCAGAGAATAACATGTAACAGCCGTAAGAATGTAAGGGTTATATAAAATTGTATCCACTATTTATGTATTATTGTCTCCAACACATATGTCCTTCCCATATGGGATGTTCTCACTGTACAGAACATGGTCGCTTCCAAGTATAACTCAACAGAAGCATTCAACCTTTGATTTTAAAACTGTGATCATCCCCACTTCAACAGCCCACGTTGGGAGGAAATTCCAGATTGTGTGGGGGGGGGGGGAATGGCTGCCAATCTGAATGAGGAGGAACATCGTCAGATGGCAGGGAAGTATTTGTACGAGTTGTATTAACAGAAGCACTGACCTTTACACACTCCAAAACAAGCCAGATGGGCCTTGGATCACAGCACCCGTTCGTCGAGCAGAACTCCTGAATCATCTCAGGCAGTGTTCAGACACAGCCTGGAGAAGCCTGAACGCAAAGATCTCCCCTAAAATACAGCCCTGAAGCAGCAAAGATGCACCAGGTTTTGAGGTAACTGCTGTTTAAACCTTCAAATCCTAAGCAAAATTTTTGTTGCATAAATTTCGGCCTAGCCATTGTCTGGGATGGAAAACAGATGGGCTGCAGTTTAGCTTTGCAGCAAGAATCCAAATTCAATTTTCTGGCTTGTTCTTAAGAGAGTTAATGAAAGTTGAATAATATGCACTGGCAGCCCCTAAAACCCTCTGTGGTTTTCTTTCTCTTTTCCTTGGCAGGGTGAGGCTATTCTGCATTAAATTTGCATATGGCCACCTTTCTCCCTAGAGTAACTCCAGTGATTCATCTGACCATATTTCTGGTGGATAGGGGCCCTAAACTTCAGGAACTCTGCCCTCACAGACAATCCCCATGCTCCTCACAGCTCCTGCAAGTGAACCAGAGGGACCTGCAGAAGTGAGCAATGATTTAGAATTTACCCTGTTTATTTGTTAAACTGGTGAGGGTGATATTCTGCTCCTCCATGACAACACTGATCTTTAACTGAACCAAATTAAACTTTCTTAAGGGAGAGAATACACTGACTTGTGGATGTTTGTGGCAGGGATATTAATAGAGTGCTCAGGGTGGCAAAAAGAACAGGTTTTAAATGGAATCTAAAAGAGATCAAGAAAGAAAACACCATCTTTCAGGGAAAACAACAACAAAAAAATGAGACAAATTGAGTGTATGCCCTTTGCTGTGAGTAGCATGAGCAGAGTAAAAAAAGCTCACTGAGTTCTGCTTGGAGAACCTGGAGGAGAGGAGGAGCTCATGTGTCAGAGCTCAGGGCTAATAAAACAACACAAACATTGCAGTCTTCTGAGTTTACGTGATGATGGGATTCAACCTGACAGACTCATTTTGAAGTTTCTGAGAGAGATGGAAACTCTTTGCCAGATAAATAACTCTGAATTTGGCCCATTAAGAGCAAGAGCCTGTTTCCAGCTGGACGCTGCTTCCCTGCCATTCCGGTGTGAGCACGGAAGCTTTCCTGAAGGAAGGACTGGCAGGATTTATCCTGTTTGCTAGCAATGCTCTGACCTGCCTGACTCTGCTTGGTGATGTGCTGAGCCCACGGGGAGCCCTGGAGCACAGGAGGGTTGGGAAGGAACCCAGCAGAGAGTGGATGAAAGTTTCCAGGGGTCTGTCACTCTACTTAAAGATCAATGGGCTCGTGAGAGAAAGGGATTTTAAGAGCTGCAAGGTAACATTCCAAGTCAGCAGGAATCTGGATCCTCCCCACATCCGTGTGTCCCCTGGGCTGTGCTCTGTAGCTGGGTGTCCCTCATGGCAGTGCAAAGTGGGGGCTGAGGTGAGCATTGAGACCTCAGTCCCTCTCACACCCTCACACACACTCAGATTATCTTGCTTGCCTTGTAGACTTTGATTTCTCGTCCCATAGGACATTGAACCAATCAGACCAAATGCAGTTTGCCTGAATCTCTTCTCCTCCCACTCTTCTCTCAAAGAGCTTTCAAGACAAAGCGTAAAGCTCAGGGAGACTGGGGCGGTTTAAGGTGAGCTCCTCCTCCTTCCCCTGCTGCCTGCTGTCTCCAGGCAGTCCCCCTTCCTAGAAATGCTTCTATCCCCCATTTCCTGGCTCCCTAAAGTAAAAGATGTTTTTTCTGGCTGCAGAGGTGGTGGTTTAGGTGGTGTGGTCACAGCACATCGTTCTCTTGGCAGATGCAGCTCTGCATTGGCTCACCCACCCTGCTGCCAGGGCAGCCCAGGTGTCCCATCCACTGGGCAGGGAGCCCTGAATCTCTCGTCCATCAGTGGCCATTCCAGCTTGTGGCTTCCAGGAATATTTGATAAATTTTGCCCTTGGGCCGTGCAGCCAGCACAAACTGGGAGCAGAGAACGGTAACACCTGCAGGGTACAAGGGGGTCACAGGAAAGGACACAGCCCCGGCTGACAGGGACGGACGGTTCCAGGACCCCCCCCAGCCCCAAACAAACAGAGCAGCCGGCTGTTCCTGGGTCTGGCTCACCTCTGGAACGTGTGATGGGAAGGGGCCGTGTCCGCAGTGAATCGCTGGCATCTGCTTCCTACACTGCACGGGAAGGGCTGGTTTAGGCTCTGGGTTTTATAGGTGCACTGGGAGTCTAATGCTCTTTTATTAGCACGACTCCAAGCTGACCTCCGTGCTAAAAAAAGCAGAGACTTTCATTTCATCTCATAATCCACCAAGGGCAAATAAACAGCCAGAAATTCTACTCTTTCTTTTTCCCCAACTCTCATTAAAACTGTGGTCTCTGTTATTACCATGCAGACATTTTGCACTAGTTTTTTATTACAGTCAAGTACAGATGCCCTTTTTATTTTGAGGCAGAGTTAATAGCAAAGCTTTTTTCGCTAAAGTTTCTGATTATCTGCTATGGCTGAGAGCACTTTGCCAGCAATAGTCTCCTTGGAATATTCAGGGTTATGCACAGCTTTTAATTCTTTAAAGAGTTTGGTGGTAAATAGCTTGTGTACACTGTGATCTCACTTGAAAAGCAGCCAACAGACTTCTGAACGTGCTCGTCCACTTCTCCCACCACCCAGCCACCACTCCAGCATCAGGAACCTGAAGCTGCTCTGTAAAAGGCACGTGGAATTAATCCAGTCAGAATTAGGGGGTTTTACAATGCACCACTGAGCATGGCAGCAGCCATCCCCCATGTCCATGCCCTTGGAGCTGTTATGGCTCTGGGCTCCGTTGGGTGTCTCTGTGCTCTGTAGGATGGCTCTGTGCTCTGCAGGATGGCTCTGCGGTCTGTAGGACAGCTCTGTGTCCTGTAGGGCGGCACTGTGCTGTGTAGGATAGCTCTGTGCTCCGTAGGATGGCTCTCTGTCCTTTAGGATAGCTCTGTGCTCTGTAAGATGGCTCTGTACTCTGTAGGATGGCTCTGTGCCCTGTAGGACAGCGTTGTGCCCTGTAGGGTGGCTCTATGCTATGTAGGATGGCTCTGTGCTCTGTAGCATGGCTGTGTGCTCTGTAGGTTGCCTCTGTGCTCTGTAGGATGGCTCTGTGCCCCGTAGGATGGCTGTGTGCTCTGCAGGGTGGCTCTGTGCTCTGTAGGTTGGCTCTGTGCTCTGTAGGATGCCTCTGTGTCCTGTAGGATGTCTCTGTGTCCTGTAGGGTGTCTCTTTGCCCTGTAGGGTGGCTCTGTGCCCTGTAGGACGGCGCTGTGCCCTGAAATACAGCACTGTGCTCTGTAGGGTGGCTCTGTGATCTGTAGGATGGCTCTGTGCTCTGTAGGATGCCTGTGTGCCCTGTAGAATGGCTGTGTGCTCTGTAGGATGCCTGCGTGCCCTGTCGCATGGCTGTGTGCTCTGTAGGATGGCTCTGTGTCCTGTAGAATGGCTGTGTACTCTGTAGGATGCCTGTGAGCCCTGTAGAATGGCTGTGTGCTCTGTAGGATGGCTCTGTGCTCTGTAGGATGATGCTGGCCTTGCTGCTCTCACTTGGAGGCAGGANCTCTGTAGGATGGCTCTGTGTCCTGTAGGATGGCTCTGTGCTCTGTAGGATGATGCTGGCCTTGCTGCTCTCACTTGGAGGCAGGATAGGAAAAGAGAGGATAGGGCAGCAAGAAAGAAAAACAGCTTCTGTTTTGATTGTGTGCAGGAAGTGTCCAAGGCCAGGCTGGCAGGGGCTCTGAGTAGCCTGGCCTGGTGAAACGTGTCCCTGGCCTGGTGAAACATGTCCCTGGCCTGGTGATACGTGTCCCTGGCCTGGTGAAACATGTCCCTGGCCTGGTGATACGTGTCCCTGGCCTGGTGAAATGTGTCCCTGGCCTGGTGATACGTGTCCCTGGCCTGGTGAAATGTGTCCCTGGCCTGGTGAAACGTGTCCTTGGCCTGGTGAAATGTGTCCCTGGCCTGGTGAGACGTGTCCCTGGCCACGGCAGGGGGTGGGAACGGGAGGATCCTTAAGGCTCCTTCCAACCCCAGTCATTCTGTGACACTTTGATATGGTAGCTGGACAGCAGGGGCTGACCTTGCTGGGGATTTACAGTGTCTGTCAATACAACAAATTTCTGCTGTTTTCTTCTTTCTTTTTCAAAATATTGTAAAGCAGCTCCCATATCTTTATTTATTCTTCCTTTTTTTTTTTTTTTTACCCTTACTACAGTTGCATGTTTTTACTTGTGTGAGTGAAACAGTCAGTTCTCTTTGGGTGGCCATGACCAAAAACCTGCCTTTCTAGCTGTTCTTGGTGGGGCACTTAGGTGTCATTGGAGGGATTTTTCTCACGAGAGGAGTGGTTCATGACACCAGCCACTCCAGAATGGTTAGTGCAGTGCAGCCTGGGTGGGCACACAGCGTCCATATTCCTTCATTTAATGATGTTTAAACACAGTGTGACACAGCAGCTTCCAGGAGTGTGGGAGCACTTGGATTCCAGCAGTGTTACCTCATTACACTGACTGTTCTGAGTGCTACCATTTACTCACTGTAGTAAACACTGTGCTAAAGATCCAGGATCCAGGCTTCACAAAATGCTACAATTATGGGAACTGAACAATCCTGAGGGACTGTGTTTAGTGAAAAGCGTTTGCTGGAGCATTGTGTAAAGCCCCAGAAAGGGGCACTTCTTGGATGTCAGAAGCCTTTTTACCCAACTAAAATTCTGACAGAAATTAAATGTCTGAGATTAACTATGAGTCATTAGGGAGCAAAACTGCAGAACTTGGGGCAGTGAGCCATTCTGTACCTGAGCTCCTCTAAGACTCTTAGCAAGGCTGATGGATGGCTGCATGAGGACAGCTTTTGAAGCACAGATTTCTGCTAAATCAGTGGACAAGATTTATCAAATTTCCAGTCATTTCCCAGAGCTTCTGCCAGCCCTCACAAATAGCCACTCTTTCATTCATTCCGTGCTAGAGCCACATAACAGGAAAGAAAATAATGTTCTCTGAGGTTTTATACTTTAAGGCATCCAACTTTCCATTTCAGAAAGCGAGGAATGTAAACAACAGTTTTCTTTCTATGTCTGGGCAACATACAGCAGCTCCAGAATCAATAATGGAAAATGCTCCTGAAAGGCCCAGCAGACCTCAAAGAGATAATGTGGATTGGCCATTAGCAGTAAGTCATTATGGAACTTATTAAGTGAAGCCTTGGGACTGTCATAGAGCCTAAAGGTTGACATAAATTTTTCATACACATTGAACTTTGCTAAATGTGCTTGCGTTTGATTAATGATGACTTTCTCCAGTGCACTAATAAGAAGAAGGAAAATATGAGCTGGGGCTGCAGCAGGCAGAATGGGCTCCTGGAAGGAAGGGCAGTGTTGGCAGCAGGATAACAATGGGGCTTTCTAGAGATGCCCTGCCAAGCAGTGGGGAGTTTATTACTCCCTGAAAAATTGCTCCTTACCACCCAGAGACAGGGCACTGAGCACAGCATGAAAGCCAGTTTTGTAATTGTGGGAGTGAAAACATCATAGCTCCAAAACACTGGCAGAAAAATCCACTTCCCAGCCCCCTAAAGCACTCACAAATCACAAAGAGCAACCAAAAACCCAACCTCAGCCCCTAAAACCTCCATATATCACAAAGATCAACCAAAAACCCCACCATCAGCCCCTAAAGCTCCCCCATACATTCACAAAGAACAAAAACCCAACCTCAGACCCTTAAGTCCTCCATGTATTTGTTTGTGAACAACCAAAAACCCGTATTCAGCCCCTAAAGCCCCCCTCACATCACAAAGAACAACCAAAAACCCTCACCCTCAAACCCAAAAGGCCCCTATACATCACAAAGAACAACCAAAAAACCCACCCTCAGCCCCAAAAGCCCTCATATATCAGAAAGAACAACCAAAAAACCCAACCTCAGACCCTTAAGTCCTCCATGTATTTGTTTGTGAACAACCAAAAACCCGTATTCAGCCCCTAAAGCCCCCCTCACATCACAAAGAACAACCAAAAACCCTCACCCTCAAACCCAAAAGGCCCCTATACATCACAAAGAACAACCAAAAAACCCACCCTCAGCCCCAAAAGCCCTCATATATCAGAAAGAACAACCAAAAAACCCAACCTCAGACCCTTAAGTCCTCCATGTATCACAAAGAACAACTAAAAAACCCACCCTCAGCCCCTAAAGCCCTCACAGGTCACACAGAACAATCCAGAAGAGCTTCATATTCAGCAGGACAGAGAAGTGGTGTGTCTGCAAGTCGTGCTGGAGATAGAGCTGCGGGAAATTTGCCTTGGCAGCCAACGCAGTGAGTCACAGACTCATGGAATGATTTAGGTTGGAAAAGAAGCCAACAACAACAACAAAACAAAGCCTTCACTTGCAGCTAGGTCTGGACAACAGCATATGGATTTGTTCAGTTGAATGAAACATGTTTTTTCCTTGTTTGGAAGTGAAAAAAAAAGGGAAAGCAATCAGTAACCTCAGTCCAAAGCAGTCACAAAGTCTAAGGCTCTTTCACTAACTACCAAAAATGCAAGGCATGCCCTCAAATTAAATTAAAACTGAATCCTTAAGAAAAACTACAGGGTAAGTTTTTTGGGTTTTTTTTTTCCTCTTTCTAGTTTTAAAGCTGCAAAAGGTCAAACTTTTAAGCTTTTACTTTGTTTTATTTTAAATGAGCACCCCTGTAAACAAGAGTCTGCCAAACAGCCCCAGGAAAGAGGACTCAAAGTCTTCTCCTAGCTTAAACAGCTGAGTAATCAGGTATTGCTCCTGATTTTACAAACACAAAAGGAAAAGGAAATGCAGAGAAAAAAGAGGTGGCTATTCCATCTCCTGGCAGTGTGAGGTAGAAGACAATGATTGATTCCCCATTACCACCAGCTATAAATTTGCCACTCCAAAGCAGATTCCCCCCAGCCATGGAATGCTTTACCCACAAGCCTGGTTGGTGTTTCAGCTGTTGCTGTTCTCGATGCAGTTTTAAACTACTGCAAATGGACTAAACAAGTGCAGAAAAGAAAAGGGGGAAAAAATGTATCGTGTTTTGAGTTTGGCAGTTAGAGAACTCACAAGGACTTTGAAAATCTCAGGCTCAATTCTCTGCCCTGGATAATATTTATTTATAAAACACAAACTGGCTCCAGTAGAAAGTCTGAAAGACTTGAGAAAGACCCTTCTCTGACCTGGAAGGAGTTCTGAGAGTCACTCACCGTCCAAGCAAGTCTCTCCCTACTTGTGTTGGGGGATTTCTTTCCACGGAGAAACAGGAAATGCTCCAGATGCTCTGCAGACCCCCCTCCATGGATCATGAGCTGTCCCTGACGTACATCCAGGAGAAGGAGGTATGGGGCAGCGGCAAAATTCTCCTGTGAGGGCACACACATGAAGTTCCCGCGGCAGAGCTGCTGCTGCTGCTTCTGCCCCTCCTCTGCTGGGACAGGGCAGGACACCCACTGTGGACGTGGGATTTGCAGTTCATTAAGGGAGGGAGGAACAGAGGTCTAGAGCTGGTGAGCAGCAAGGCCCAAGATTTCACACAGAAAGGCAAGAAACAAGTTTTTCAAATGACTGTGAATCTGTGAATTGGAGTGGGCTAAAATTGTTCTTATGACTTCGGTAATTGTAGCCAGTCCAGCTCAGTCAGGTTTGAAAGAGCCTTTCTTATCAAACACAGAGATCAGTGATATTAAATAATGGAAAACCTGTGCACTAGCACGCAGGGAATGGAACTGGGTCAAGCTGGTTGATCCCCAGTCTCAGCCTAAAAGAGTGAAAACAACAGAAGAGCTCCAGAGACCTGCAGCTCACTCCCTGACAAGCTCATTCAGTCCCTTTCCCAAGCCATTCCTTTTTCTTTTCTCTCTCTCATATTTTTCTTTTCCCTCTCTCATCTTTTTCTTTTCCTTTTTTTTTTTCCCCTTAATACAGAATGTGCTTCTGCTGCCAACTAATTTGGTTTGGTTACAGTAGTTCAGTATTTATATCAGTGTCTGAAGGGAAAACCTGCACAAGCCCTACCTGGATTTTTGCTTACTGACCCTTTCATTACACATGTAATCCTGAAATGGGGAAGACATACAAGAATTCCAGGCTTTTGAGTCCCTAAGATTGCCTCTTTGTGAGCCTTATTTAAATTCCTACTCTCCACTTTCTCTCTGAGCTTATCAGCAGCAACATGGTAAACTTCAGCATTTTATTTTGCAAGTCAGTCAACAACATGGAGCCAACAAAACCTGCAAGATCCTTAAAGAGCTTTTCTCATCTGAGTTATGGCAGTCTCCAGGGCAGGATCTCGCCTGAGATCACGGAAATGCTGGTGGTGAGCTTGCAAGCTTGTACCCCTCAACACGTTATCAAAGACTGCTTGGCATTGTGGCAGGGACACGGCAGAGGCGATCTGAGAATTCCCAAACAAACCCTTCCCTCCCCTATCAGTGCAAGTTTGGAGAGCTCCCCTAGCAACCAGCCCTGTACTTGCATCCCCAATTGCTTCCTGCTAGGACGAGGAATGGTGTTCCAAGGCACTGTGGAGACACGGGAGGGAGCGGCACCTCAGCTTGGTGACGCCCAGCTCGACCAGGAGCTGAGCAGTTCTGCCAGCTGGAGCGCTGAATTCGCTCAGCTCACAAGAAAGTCCCTCTGGTAAGGTCAGGCTGTGTGTCAGTGATGCTGTTTGGAGGGGGTTGTTGCAGCCCCTCAAATGATGACAAACCAGCCAAAGCACCGCCTGCGCTGCCACCGCCCCTTGCCTTACCTGGCTCAGCCGTGGTGATCCTCCTTGGAATGGGGGTTTTCTCCAAACCCGCTGAAGCTGTAAATTAACCTTTCAGTTGTCTTCCACGGGTGTGAGGCTCAGTCCCTGGGGAAGGCAGAGCCACTATGCTAAAGCAACTCGTGCTGGTGAATCCCTTCCCCGGTCGCTGGGATCATTGGGAATGCTGCAACAACCTACGGCCCACGGCCTTCTCGGGTGTGCCGGGACTAACCCGGAGCCGCCGTGCTGGGCTGGGTTTTACCAAACTCAGATTAAAAACCTGAGGCTCCCGCGAGCGCCACGGCGAAGTTCAACGCAAAGCAATGTCCTGTTGCGGTGCCAGAACGCGCTGCTCATCCCAGGTGCTGCCGATGGTCCGCAGTGAGGATAATTCCCCGCACTTCAGAGGCGGCCTTGGCTGAGATTAGCAAGCCTGACTTAATAAAGCGCTGCGATAATTGCACGTCCACTGGGAGGGGGAAAAATAATCAAATGAAAAAGGACAAAACCAGCAGGGAAAGAAAATTTATTTCCAAGCATCTACGAGAGTGCTACAAACAATAGAGACTAAAACTCAAAGCATTTGAAACTATTAAAAAATGTAGTTGACAATGTCCTTCTTAAAAATTAAACATAAAAATGTAGAAAATGCCGTTATTAATTCTAAAACTTGCTCAAAAGTGAAATAAACCCAGATAGCATCAATGAGGATGGAGTCCTACAAATTACTCGTTTTTTACTTTATTTCAATTTGTTAATTTGTAAAGTGATACTCATTTCTTTTCTTTTTTTTTTTTTCAATGTTTATTTAAATTTATAATGGAGAAATGTGCAAATCTAGCAAAATATTCTTTGGATTATAAACAGAGAAAAATCAACAACCAAAGAAATTTGAACCAAGTTAATAATAAACTATAGAATTATATAGAATGCATACAGCTATAATAAAGTGAAATATTACAATAAACATTGTAGAGCAAATCTGCTGATTTAGCAAACTCTGCCTTATAAAACATAGGGATATAATGGGACAAGTGACTATGTTATGGATATAGAGCTGACACATCAGTCATCATTTTAAGGAGTTCAATTTTAATCTAACTACATATATGGGGGGTCTTCAGAAAAGCAACACACCAACAAATCAGATTTCTTCTCAGATCAAGCAGTTTGGTACCTGACTGCAAATGAAGGACAGGGTCTGTAAAACGAATGTAGGAAAATGTAGATCATTTCTATTTATTTATTGCCGCTTCCCATATTGCAGCTGCTGATCTCTGACCCCACACAGCCAACTATATTAAATTCAGCAGAGGTACAGCCGTACACAGATGCAGAAAATGTTGATGTGCAGAACATATTCCAATCCCTTGCCCCTTCTGAACTAATATAAAAAAAAAAAGTTATAGCTCCCGTTTTGGATTAAAAACATACATTACAAGGAACAACTCTGAAAGCACTCCGTATTTCTGTCGTCACAAATTAAAATGCCTCCCTATCCGCAGACGATGCTATTCTACTGGAAATTAAAAAAAAAAATTTTAAAAAAAAAAAAATTAAAAAAAAAAATAGGAATTAAGTGCCGGAATCTTAATTACTACTCAGGTAAGGTAATTGTCAGGTAGAACAGTCCTTAGGGAAGTCACAGCTAAACTGGGTCAGATTTCAGTCTCTAGAACCCGCAGAAGCTCAGCACAGATACAGAAACTCACAAGCCTGGAGTAAAGTGTAAGTACAGAGTACTCCCGTCCACTCACAAAGTCACTCCTGAAACCTCGGGAATCTCTAAGATATAAGATAAATGCATATTACATGGGAAATATTGAAAAGTATTACACTTAATTTAATCCAGGAAACACAGTAGGACTATATGACGGCTCTTACTGTGTTCTGGGAGCAGCCACAAGCTGTAGATAGAGAGGGTACAAAATGTTCACCAGACGTTACATTTGTTTTAATCTAAAAAACATTTGTAAAATGTACTTGATTTTTAAATAATCACTTAACAAGGCAACAAACCAACTACAAACACATAATAAATAAGGCTATTAAAAGGTCACAATTGTAGTAAATTAGTCAGAACTATAAATGGGACATTAGAAACACTATGTTTTTCCTTATATGCTTAATAACCAGAACAAGAATTAAAAAAGAATCAGTTTATTTCAAAGTCTGCTTCTTATATTGAAGCACATATTAAAGCAACAGTACAATGTTCATAAAATATAAGTGTGATGCTGTAACATTTCTTACATGTCAGAATACTGATATTTGTATGTATACTAAAATAAGAATTTTAAAATTGTACAAATAGATACATTAAAAATGACATAGAAATAGGGCGCCTCCCACTGCAACAAGACAGAGTTTTTATATCTGGCACGTATTAGTTCAAGATGAAAGTATAAGCAAAAAGATTTACAAGAATCAGCAGTAACAAGTTTGATGCTCAAGAGACATAATAATTGTACATTGTACTGTACATACATCATATGGGTTTAAGCTGGCTGAATATTATATATTTCAAGTTTAAAAATGCACTACCATATAGAGTGTCCATAGTTTAAGGCGAAATTACAGCTCAGAACTGTTATCTTTTCTAATTTGTGGAAGCTTCTTTGACATAAAAGATTTAGATGTTCGTAACACACAAAAGATTTCCCCTATTTGTAGGTTCGCTTTTAGCATTTTCCTTCATTTAAATATTTCGCATTTCACAAGTGGGATTTTTCCTTTAGTGAAGCTGGCAGCCAACTTCCAGATTTGCCTTCTGTAGGAAAAGGTACTTCACAGTATTTACCACTTTCACGTCCTTTTTTATCAAAGGAATCCTCTCTGTCAAACTTAAATGTTTAAATGAGATTTTTCTTGATTTTTAAAAAAATACCTGCTTACATTTCCTCTGGATTCTTCAGAACTTCGGACACAGTTCTTAAGGCCAAATCTTAAACTTTATTGTTAAGAATCGTCATCGAAAGTGTCTTTGGAGCCATACAAGTCTGCAAGTTTCTTAAATCGAGGTCCCCAATTTTGTAGATAGTCGTAGTCCAAGTCAGAATCTGTTGTCGCTGACTCCAAGGAGCTGAGGGACCCAGCCACTGAGCCTCTGCCCTCGTAGCCATAGATCTGGATGGAGTCATAGGGAGGGGCAGTGGGGTCATTGTCGGCCTCCTGTATCCTGGTGTTGATGAAATCATCAACGTCCACGCTGTTGGGCGCGGGCCGCAGCCCCGGCCTGGGCAGGTACTGGTACTCGGGCTTGATGTCCTTGCGGGGGATGAAGCCGTTGATGCCGTCGGGGTTCTGCAGGGTGGCGATGTCGAAAGCCTCCGTGTCCTCCTCGCCTCCGCCCTCGTCATCGTACGTGATGATGTTCTCCCGGACATCCTCTTCCTCAAAAACGATCAGAGGCTCTTTCTTCTGCCTCTTCAGGGTTACAAACAGCACGACAATGACTGGGGGAAACAAAAACATGAGTTAGGCTGCTCTGTCAAACAGCAGCCCCTCTGCAAATAACTACGGCATCACTGAGCCCTCAGCTTTTGTGCTGGATTGTTGCAAACTTCTGCATTTTTAGCTCTGCTTGCTAGGTAAAAGCGGCGATGTTTGTACACAGAGCTGAACACACTGATCTGAGGCTCTCTGTCTGGGCTGCATGCCACTGCTCTTACTAATTGCTCATTACTGCAACACTAATTCAAGAGAAGTGTTTGTGGGGCCCCCAGTGCTGCACGAACGCTGTGACACTGCCTTTGAGCAGGCCAAGCACAAGAATATCTGCACCAAAACAAAGATGAATCTTTATCCTCTCCTGTGTGCCCAAAGCTTAACTCGAATTCCAAGTGTCACTTCCATTAAAATGGATTTTTTTCAGCAACACCTCCAAACACGTATTTGTTTTTGTGTTCTCAATTCAAATTTCTGTAAAATAAAGTATATAAGAAAAGAAACTCTATGAATTACCGCAGGGAAATTAGAAAATATTGTATAATGTTTTTTCAAATCATCACAAAACACTTTGCAGCACTTTCCTAAAAGCAGGTTTTCCGAGCCACTCATCTGTCTTCAACACAAGATGGGTTTGAGGGGAATAGCTGGCAGGGGCCATTAATCCTGGCTGACCTCAATAAGGAACTTGTCATCCAGGGAAGATCACAAAACTTAGAACTGTATGTCATGACCTCCTTTAAGCAGTGTCTCTGATTAACTGGCATTAGGCCACAAGAGGACCTTCTCCAAGCACATTTGCACAAATTCACTGGTGTTTGCTATTGAAGATGTCACAGAAGCCCAGAATGGTTTAGGATGGAAGAGACCATAAAGCTCACCTCATCCCACCCCTGACACGGGCAGGGACACCTTCCACTGTCCCAGGCTGCTCCAAGCCCCAATGTCCAACCTGGCCTTGGGCACTGCCAGGGATCCAGGGGCAGCCACAGCTGCTCTGGGCACCCTGTGCCAGGGCCTGCCCACCCTCCCAGGGAGGAATTTCTTCCCAATATCCCATCTACCCCTGCCCGCTGTCAATTTGAAGCCATTCCCCTTTGTCCTGTCTCCAGGCCCTTGTCAATTGTCTCTCTCCATCTTTCCTGTGGGCTCCCTTCAGGCACTGGAAGCCCACAATCAGGTTACGCCAAAGCCTCTCACAGCCAGGCAAACCAGTACCCCCTATAAAAATAAAAGCTAAAAAATTAAGATTCATTTCTCCATCTTGGAGCTGAGGGCAGGATTCCTTTTTTAACCCAAGCAGAGACGAGCAGTAGGGAAAGAAGATTTTTTTTTACCTAACAGAATGACGATGCAGGCCAGGATGGCGATGAGGGCGCCGGTGCTGAGCCCCGCGTTGAGGATGTAGGCCTCGGCATTGCAGGACAGCAGGGAGCCGCCGCTGTCGCAGCCGCACACGCGGATGGTCAGCGTGTTGGTGCTGCTCAGCGGGGGCACGCCGCCGTCGCTGATCACGATGGGCAGAAGGTACAAATCCTGCTTTTGGCGGCTAAACCCTTCCCGTCTGACCAGCACACTCGCTGTGTTATCTGGTTGAAGAAGAGAGAGAATCATCATTCAATTTCCCACAAAGTCATTCTCGTAGCCAATGTTGAAAAAGAAATTATGTCGCTGCAATGGGTCTCAGCTTTCAGGGGGTTCAGTGTTATTTCTACAATGAACCAGTACAAAGTGTTGCCTTTCTAATGACCCAAGAGAAATTACAGGATTGTATTTAATTCATACAGCACCACACTCAGTTTTAATTCTTTAATTAACACAAGGAACACAGATAATCTCTGTCTGATAGCTCCTTTCAGTACCTGTAACTTTCTGAGAAAGTCACTATATTTTTTCAGCTACCCAAATGGCTGGACCTTTTTATTGCTGTTTGAGCTGGTTTTAGTGTCTCTCCAGAATTAAAGCTTTCAGTGGAGGGATAAAACCCATATCTCCCTTCTGTGTTGTTCTTGGAGTCACATCTAAAAGCATGGTAGACAGAGATCTGTCCCAAAATGGGCTGTGATAATGAGACTCCCACCAAAACAAAAGCCAATATTTGCTGTATGTGAGCAAATTTGAGCCTCGTTGTTTCATTAAGAAACACTGAAGGTAACGGTGTTTTATCAAAATCTGGTTTTCACCCAGGCTTCCAAAGCCAGAACTCAAAGAGCTTGATCATACATGTATAGTATGTCTGGGCAAATTGTGAATTACATGGGTGTGAGGAAGAGTTAAACCACAGAACCAAAAATACCCTGAGCTGGAAGGGCCCCACGGGGATCCATGAGTCCCACTCCTGACAGTATTTCTGTAACTCTATTCCCTTTGTCCTCATGAGAGGTGCCCTGCCATGGTTCTCCTGGTGCAGAGGGCAGAAAACAAGCTGCCATCTCAGCACAGGACATTTTGGATGCACCTGCACACCTCCTGTGGCTAAATCCTTGGAAAGGGGACTGTGTGAGGCAACATCCTGGGCTGAGGCAGCCCGTGCTTCCCGCTCCCAGGGGAACACCAACAGGGTTCTCTTGTTGTGCTCCTCCTCTCTCAGCTCAGCCCGAACCAAAGCTCATAACAGCTGTAAACATCCCAAAGTAAAAAAGTGAAGCAATCATATCCGTGGATTTCAGACCTTCAAAAGCCAGTTTACACTGAAGATTTATTCCATACAACCTTTCCTGGCTTGCCATGTTCTTTATTTTTCACTACATAATGGAAAGGGGGAAAAAAAGAGCAATCCTTTTATCTGCTGCGGGAGGGATGTTCACCTCCAAAGGTACCCACTTTACTGCTGCCTCAGGGTACTGCAGATTAATCGTTTTCCTGTTGAAGAGTCAGCATAAATTCCAGAATTTAATAATGCAAACCATAAAACCTCTCCTAATGATCTAATCATTGCGATTTCCATGGAAATCTGTGAATAAATTATACCCAAAGAGGAGCGTTCTTGCCTCGCACTAACCACCCTCACGGGCAGTGCCCCTGATATAGCACAAGGTCTGAAACTGCCCCCAGATTTGGTCAATCCATGGGATGAGAAGGATGTTTGCACCTCTTATGACTCTCCCAGTAACTTCTGCAGGTCTCACCAGAAAGGATGAATATTTTAGGTAGGAGCTGTTTGTTACACACCAAATGAATCCATCCCCCATATCTACCCCTGTCCTGCCAGGCCACACCCCTGATGCCCTGAGTGGTCACCTGGGCATGACACAAATGTTCCTTTTTGGTGCTGAAGTCTCACAAAAACAACACCTAGGTAGAAAGCAGCTTGTTAACTTCTTCTTTACACAGTGTCACATTTGCTAAGGACAGAGACTCTGATAAAGATCTGATTGTTTATTACTTGTGGCTCCTGGAGGTGCCCTTTGTTTCTCTCAGAGTCCCTCCAATCTCCTGAATGTCTACATGCTCCAGCTAAACTTTGAGGCACAATTTTTCACAGGACCTTGCTGATCTCAATGTCTGCATGACAGGTGTGTTATTATAGGACTTTAAGTTAATGGGCTCATAACAGTTTGGTACAAATAGAAATACAACATCTAATATCTACTAACCTATCAACTAAGTTGAACTAATATATTGATCCAGAATAAAACTGTTCCACAGAGTCCTCTAAAATGTGCTTAATAATTCATTTCCTCAACAGGAGAACCAAGATCTGTTCCATTAAATGAAAAATCACAATAGGGCAGATTATTCTTGTAGCAAAAAATATGAACATTAACAGGGGGCTGAGCTACAGCTGCCTTGAGGCTGCAAAGGCACAGTGGAAGGAATGGCAATACCATATATTAGTATATTTAGTCTTTGGTTATGCATTTTTTAATCATGCATTTTATTTTTCTTGCCTTTTGTCAGCTGAAATAGTATTCCTAATTAGAAATAAGAAAAGGATGGCAAATTATTCAGCTATTATACAGACTGGCCTGGTCCACTGCAGTCACTTACACTAAACAAAGCTGATTTTGATCCAATGGCTGATTTATCTGTTTTAATGGGAACTGATTTTTAGTTTAATATAAATTTTTAAAAGGAAAAATCTAATCAACAGGCCTGGCTAAAGTTTGAAAAGGACTACAATACATCAAGCCTAAAAGGTCATTTTTTAAACTTTTCCTTTTACTGTTTCTGTTCACTTCTCACATTTAGGAGAAACATAATATCCATAAGAGGAAAAAAAACCTTTTTTACCTAGATAAAAGATAACATATAATCCTAGCTAATATTCTCATCCTTGCTTTTTTATTATTTTCAAGGCCCAGGAGTAGAACTATAATCCTGGTAAAATGGCATTTTTTAAGCCAACAGAAGTTAAATGTCAATACCAGTATAAAACTATTACTTAACACATATGGGAGCTACTTGACTGCCAGTCCTAATGAACACAATGGGGGTTAACACAAGAAGGAAAAGAACAGTCCTCTCAAGGCCATTCCCAACATTTCCCACTTTTCCAGCTATTATTGCCTTGCATATCCGATATCCAAAGGTGTTGCAAGTGAAGATTCCCTGTTCTCTCCATGAAATCTTCACAATTAGAAGTTAAAATCGATTATTTCTTGGTGGTCCTCTTACTGATCTCCCTGACCTTTGAGTTTTGTCTTTTTCTCTGGTGACCTTATTGATGATTTCCAATTTTCCCTGTGTGCATAGGCAAATGTAGCTTAGTTTTGGGGGGCTTGTTAACACATAGATTGTGTAAGGAGGATTCTAGATTACAGGAGCTGACTGCAGTGTGAACTTTATCACCTATGTCAGGTGTGAGTGCTGATTCAGCCAGAAAACTAAACAATTTCAGGGGTTCTGCTGTCTAAAATCCTTACCAGGAGTGGCAATCACTGTGGATAATCCATGGCAAAATCCTGGGACTTTATTGTTCGTGTGCTTCAAAATTTTCTTATTGAAAAAGTGTGAAGCACATGTTAGAGTCTAAAAAGCAGACTTTAGTCACTGATTTTCAGGGGCTCACAAGTTTAATTTCAGGCTCTGTAAAGCACTGTTTTGTGAATTTGGGAGTGCAGCCCTTCCAGCAATGCTGGGCTGAGGGAGCCCAAGGAAAGGGCATCTCAGGACCAAGCAGGATTAAATGCAGGAAATCCATTTACTCAAAATCTGCCTCTCTGCTGTGCAGTGCCACAAGCCTCTGCTGCTCTTCTGAAGGCCTGACTTCAGTGGGAGCAGAGTTGAGCAGAGCCTGGGCAGACAGTGCTGTTTATTTATGAGCTATAATATAAGGAAACAGGGCAAAAGTAATTCTGTGTTTTATCCCAGCATGGGCTAAGCCATTATCTCATGTTTTCTATGGGAGATGGGCTCAGCTGAGGACTTGGTAACACAGTGGGCTATTAATAGGATGTAGAACGTGATTATGCTCTTTTGGATTACTGCAATATGTGATTACTTTCAGGAGTTGCTAAAAAGAAACTCTATTAAATGATAATTATGGGACTGTATTCACTTCAAAGTTCTGTAATAGGCCCAAACACTGGAGTTTTCATTAACTGTTCTCCACAGTTAATAAAGCCATTTTTCTTTGAAAGTAGCAATTCCCTCTGAAAGCTGTGGCATGGCTTATAGAATACTCAGACTTACAACTGAAAAAAACCAACTTTGAATGACCATGTACATTATTTGACTTGCAAATGGTAACATACTCTCCCTAAGAAGTTTTTTATATGGAAGTACACAGAATTTTAACTTTTTTACTTTGCTGTACTATAACTTACTTAAAAACTCTCCACTGAAACAGGTAAATTAACAACATAGTTACACTGAGGATTGAACAAAATGAGGGAAAGAAAGGATGCAGATGAAAGCATTTTCCCACACTATTCATTTCCCAAAAAGAAAACTATATGGGAAGATTCAACCCCTTAATAATCACTTCTTGAAATAACCTTTTGCAGTATTGTCAGGTAGAAATACTATATTAAGCTGACATCATAATTTCAACTACAAAACATTTTTATCTGGGTTAATTTTTTCAGTAATGAATTTGCTGCATATGGAAATGAAGGATTAGTGGGATTGGCTGGAGTCAGGAACCATAATATGACTCAGAGCATCTCCACTCTGACCTACGCTTCCTCTGCTAGATTATAAAATCTGATCAATTTGATGTGGTGACCATAAAATGTATTTTATAGACAAACTTGGCCTCTGGGTCTCAAGCAAAGAATACATTCTTATTTACTCCTCTCTAGAAATACACCCATGAATTTTTCAAAACTTGTGTTTTACTACTTTAAAGAGAATAAATATCTGCCCTGCACTGGCTCCTTTATGAATTGCTTATGTATGTACAAGTGTCAAGCACTAGGCAACAGCATTACTTTGATCAGTCAGGAATAACAGAGATTTTGTTTGGGAGCTCTGATGATAATTACCCTCCCTTCAGATGTGGAGAGAGATATAAAGTGTGCCTCAACAGAACAGTTTTTACTGAAATCATGTATCTGGATTGTGTTGCCTTTTGTACTTCTGGCACTCTTGGATTCATTATTTAAACCAGTTCAACTGAGTTTTAGTTTTCAGGAAGCTGTCAAGTTTCCTTCAAACATTAAAGCTTGCTAAACAAAACCAATTCCTTAGAAGCTGAAACAGTTTTTGCCCTGTGCAGGGAAATAAAAGATGAACACTGAATCTGAATATAATGGAATAAATTAAATAAATACGTATAATAGCCGAACGTGTCTTTTTTTGTTTGTTTGTTTACCCACTTCCTCTGTCTCCCTCGGCCTCTGGCAAGTTAAGGTCACTGATGTCATTATGTAGTGATCAATTGAATTTTGACACTCACCCAGTCCTGAGGTTTTTTGCTTACAAATTTCTTACATCTCACCATCAATCTGAATGCAAAGTTTTACTCTGTTTCATGAATAACAAATTGCCAAAGGGATCAGGATATCCAGATGCTGAGATACCCAATCCAGGTATGTTCCACAGCACAAATCCCTGTTTCGTTTCCTGCACCAGGCAGTGATTGGATTCCATTGGGAATCCAGCCCATGTCTCTTGTGATCCATAATTTACAAAAGCTGGCAAGCACGGTGGTGAACAAATACAAGCAGCCTAACAGTTTATGCTGTCTCAGCTAATTTGAGGTTTCTCTAAAGCAAGGAGATCTGCCAATTCCATTTCGTGAGTGTTTGGCAGTGGTTTTATCCTCTTCCTGCAAGATAAAATGGCAGTGGATTCTTCCTGTTGGGTATTATTACGTAACTTAAAACCTGCATTCAAGAAAATTCAAGTGAGTTAACAAACATCACACTTTCCCAAGAACATCCTTGCATCTCAGCTGTACGTTTTTGCCTTCCTCCCCTAAATCATGGAGAAAAACTCTGCCAAAGTTAATGACAATGCTGTTGCATGACATTACATTGGCCATTAGCCCTACTTTGTCATTTATTTGGATTCTGGTAGAGTGGTAATCTTCACACAAACCTCTGTTGTCTCTGAGTGTAAAATTTGGATTATGAATGATTTCAGGTGGCAAACTGAAGATAAATCTTGGTCCATTGGCCGAGTCATCCTTGTCATCAGCACTAATTGTAATAAATTGCTGTAAAAGAAAAGCACTCAGTAAACAAACAGCTCCTTCTCTGGGTACATCACATACAGACAGCATTCTGAGACAGCCCTTGAATATAAAGAATTGTGAAATAGCATAACTCCCCTCAAATACAAATATATGCAATTACAAACACAGAGCAGACTCCAAACTACAACAGGCAATCTTGATTTGCTATGCATTTAACCACCCCAGAATTACAGCTGTAAAAGCACACACCTTCTACAGTCTTATATACAAATATGTGCTAATGAGAACCCAGCACAATAACTAAAAGTCTGCAGAAAACTCAGCAGCTGAGAAAATCCTTTTCAAACAGCTGTACTGACTGCAAAGGCACGGGTCATGTGCAGAGCTGTATTTCTGTACAATCCTAACCCCTCTTCCTCACAGATTGCCGGGAATGAATCTGTTGGCTAAATTCTACAAGCACTGCACTGGGATTCTTCCCATAAGACACTGAGTATTTCGGTGATATCCAAACCAGTCTCACAACTGGGAAAGCTGCCCCGAACCAGCTCCATTGCCCCTGTGCTGGTGGGTACTCCCAGCCAACACCAATCCCACTCGGTGCACAAAGCACTGGATAACTGCTGATAGCA
The DNA here is from genome assembly GCA_013398055.1 of Ifrita kowaldi. NCBI lineage: Eukaryota > Metazoa > Chordata > Aves > Passeriformes > Cinclosomatidae > Ifrita > Ifrita kowaldi. Next base: position 165,142 of record VZRS01000035.1, read on the forward strand.
GGTCCGAAATAAAGTGCCTTCCTGGGTGCTGGAGGCTTTCTGGCCAAAACCTCAAAACAAATGTGCATTTATTACTTCTCATTGGAGCTGACAGGACAAAACTGGGCTAATGCCCTGAGGGAAGTGACATGTGCAGGGAGGGTGGGAGAACAGGGACAGTGGTGGGAACAGGGATGGTGGTGGGAATAGCAAGGTAGTGGGAACAGGGAGCATGGTGAGCACAGGGAAGGTGCTGGGAACAGGGAGGGTGGTGGGAACAGGGAGTGTGTTGGGAACAGGAAACATGGTGGGCACAGAGAAGTGGTGGGAACAGGTAGGTGGTGGGAACAGAGAAGGTGTGAACAGAGGAAGGTGATGGGCACAGAGAAAATAATGGTTAGGGAGGTGGTGCACAGAGGAGGGTGGTGGGCAGAAGAACGATGGTGGGCAGAGGGAAGGTGGTAGGAACAGGAAGGATGGTGGGAACAGGGAGGTGGTGGACACAGGAAAGGTTGTGGGCACAGAGCAGTGGCGGGCACAGGGTGGTGGTGGGAAGAGGGAAGGTGATGAGGAGAGAAATGGTGAGCATAGGGATGGTGGTGGGCACAGGGTGGTGGTGGGCAGAGAAGGGTGATGGACAGAGGAGGTGCTGAGAACAAGGAAGGTGGTGGGCAGAGAAGGGTGATGGACAGAGGAGGTGCTGAGAACAAGGAAGGTGATGGACGCAGGAGGTGGTGGGTGGGCCATACCTGGTTGCTTCGGGCATTCTCACACACGAAGGCTTCGTAGGCCGCCGCAAACTTGGGAGCGTTGTCATTGACATCAATGACCTTGATTGCAACAGGAACTTTGGCTTCCTGGTGCTGTTTGTCTGCGGGAGAGGCAACACCGAGATGAGACAGAAGCAGGAAACCCCCTCAAAACAAACAAATTCCCAGCTGCATCCAGGGAAAGATCAAATATGCTGATGTATTTCTGTAGAGATTTCTTGCAGTCTATCGAACGGAGACAATTGGAGGGTTACAGAATTTGTACCACTGATTCTAAAACACCCCGGTGAAATACTCACGGACTTCAACTGCAAAGACAGAGATATTATGCCAAGCCATTTCTTCCCTATCCAAAGCCTTTATTGTCTTGATATTGCCATCTTCTGCATTAATAACAAAATATCTTTCAAGGTCGGTGTGTCGATCGATTGAATATCTAAAGAAGATTGAAAGTCAGTAATTAGAGAAAAGAAGGACTTAGGAGTTTCGTGCATCCAGATTTGTTCTATATAATTATTATTTCTCAATAATTGTAAGTAGTACGCCTATTGCTGCCCCCAATATCATTGTCAAAGGGATGATATGTGTTCTTTTAAAAGGAGAATCACCTGGTTGGTTTCTACATTTAGAAAAACAGTACATCAGAATGTTTGTAATAAGTGAAAATTGCTGCTCTTTGAAGTCTCCATATCAAAGCCCTAATATACTCTTTATTTTCTTCTCTTACAAAACATGATAAAAAATATCTACTGAGATATTTTTTCTCTTCTGTTTCACATTAATCATGGTGATCTTTTAAGTCTTCCAGTCTTTGGTTTACTCAGAATATTAATTGATCATATCAATTTATCAAATATTATCCACTCTCTGCACATTTGTACAGCTTTATACAGCTCTGGCTTTCATAACTTCACACTGAAATTCTTTGAAATGTTAAGTATACCCACAAAAGAGCTCTTCATAATTTAAGTTACACTGAGAACATAACAAATAAAATTAAACTAATAGAAGGTATTATATATAAGAATTCTTTACTGTGAGGGTGGGCAGGCCCTGGCACAGGGTGCCCAGAGCAGCTGTGGCTGCCCCTGGATCCCTGGCAGTGCCCAAGGCCCGGTTGGACACTGGGGCTTGGAGCAGCCTGGGACAGTGGAAGGTGTCTCTGCCATGGCAAGGGTGGCACTGGATGAACTTTAAGGTGCCTTCCATTAATCCCAAACCATTCCATGATTCTGTGATTCCAAGACGATCCAACACAACTGCAGAAAGCAGGTGTGTGTATGGGCTTGTCTTTAACAATTACCATTTAACAATTACCCAGCACAATCTCCAACCTACAGTTTAGACTTCTATATTTTGAGAAAAATCCACACTGTGATAACAGCACAAGATATTTGTGGAAAATTTAATTTAGAATGGAATCTACCAAAGATGCCCTGAAGTATATTTTAATTAGACATAGCTATACAGGCTTTGAGAAACTGGCAGCTTATGGAACAAAGGAATAAAAACAATGCTGGATGGTTAAAGTTTCAATATCCTGGGTGTCTATAGATCTGTCACACTCTCTTCAGAACTTGCCTAACAATTCCAAAAGTTAATGCTCAGAAGGAAACAGGAAATGCAGCAAACCTTATAGCACTGTTGGCAGCATCAGGGTCTTTGGCATGTACTTTTCCAACCACAGTACCAGATGCTGCATTTTCCTGTACTTCAAAAATGTAACTTGGCTTCAAAAACACCGGTGGCTCATCAGCATCTTCCACCGCTATTTTCACTGTCACCGTGTCCTTGAAGGGCCCGTTGCTGATGAACTTGGGGTCAATGTGGACATTGGCTGCCTCCACCTTCAGGCTGTAGGACTTTTTGGTTTCATAATCTAAGGTCTGTGAGAAACAGGAAGATAGTGGCGTTCCAGAGTCAGGAAAACCAGGCTGTAAGAGCAGCAGGCAGTGCCCTAGTGCTCAATGACATCAAACAAATGTGAGCATCTGTCAACAAGCTTGGACTGGAATGTGTGTATTTAAAAACATAGAGACTCAAATGGAAGGAGCTACATTCTATGTATGGAGCAGCATAGGGAGGCACTCAAAATATCCCCACAGAGTCCTGGTCTTGCTGTTTGCTTGCTGTGTCACTGAGGAAATCATCTGCACTGGGAAAATTAACCTTGTCTCCATGCAGCCTTCCAGGCAGCACGAAAGTGCAAGGGATAGGAAAGGGGCTCCCACAAGAGGCCTGCCTTTATCTGTTCCAGGTTGGCAGGCATTCCATGTGGATGTGGTTTGAAGTGCCCCTGGGTGCACCATGAGATAGCACAAAGATCAGTTAAATTATTTAGGGAGTGGGGAAAATACAAAGATGGTTTGCAGTGCTTTCATTCCTGCAGTTCTCTCCAACCCCAGAACTCATAACACTTTCCAGAGGGGAGGTGGGATAATGCCCCATGGGGGAAGTCTTTTTGGGAGCCTGATCAAAGCCACAGCACCTCTGCACCTTCACTGGCGTGAAGTGGCTGCAGGGTTGCACCTCAAAATGATCATGCAGGTGCCAACCACAGTTCACAAAGTATGTTAACACCGTAGACTGAGTGGAGTGACAGCTCACCCACGTTTCAAAACACACAAAAAACTCCACTCCCACCTCTAGAACAGAGACAGAAATTGAGCCAGGGCAGTTTTGAGCAGAGGAGACCTCCAGGTCCCTTCCTGAGGGACTGCCCCAAAGGGCAGAGCAGGGCAGGGCAGGGCTGCCCAGAAGTTAAGTTGCCCAGGCCTTCTCCTTTGAGTTCTGATTATCTCCAAGAGAGATAAATAGCTCTAAAGATACAAAGGGCAAAATGATAATGCTTACATAATAATAAGATTTATGTTTTGTAATTTGCAATTTAAAATTAATTTGATAACGCTTTCAAAGCTCCCACTGATGGGTTGTGTGTGAAATCCCCTCTGCTGCTTTTCCCATAGCCTGTGACTCCTTCAGAACACTGTTGTGGACAATGCACAGCTGAAGAATTCAAACTATAGGGCATGAGGCTTTTCAGACTGAACATAAAGCAACAGTGAATGTCTGCTACTTATCAGCACTAGGCAAAACTTCATTAACAATGAAGCTGATGGCATCGTATTTTACCGTGACTTTTTATTATGAATTCATTTAGTTTGTGCAATTAATCCACTGTACAGTATTTATGTAACTCTTCTTGGTTATTTTCTTCCATTCCAATTCAGCTAATGGGGAAATGGAATATTAAGAGTTAATCACACCTTGAGAAACGAATTAAGTGAAATTTGCATTTACTAATATTTCAGCTTAGGTGGTAATCCATTATTACCAAATATTCTGTCAGCAACAAAGAGCACTACATAGCAGCAGGCATCACTCACCTTCTTAAGCTTCACAACCCCCTCCTGAGTCTCATAATCCGTTGTGATTTCAAACATGTCCATGCCGTCTCCATCGATGATGCTGTAAGCTACCAAGCCATTCTCCCCAATGTCAGGATCTTTGGCCTTCACTCTCCCCACTTCCTCTCCCGGGACAGCCGCCTCCGACACCGACATCTGGTACACACCTGGGCAGGGGAACAGGCATTCCCTGAGTGAGCAGGCTGCTCCCCAGTTGTGTGTGTGTTTCCTCATTGAACTTGGGAGTTCCGAATAAACAGTGACTTTTTGCATTTTTGACCCCCGCGAGGGAATGTTCTGTTCCCGTATAAAGAGCTCAGAGGAGGAAGTCAGCTGTGAAATCTTCACCCACATGAATAATCTATAGAACATGACCTACTCCCTGTCACCCTTCTGCTCTGCTCAGGGAGAGGCTTAAAAGGACAACCAATCACTCAGAATGCAGAAATTGTCGTGGCACCAAGGTTACCATTGATAGCAGAGGTGTTTTTATAAAGATGGAAGGAAAACTCTCTTACGTGACTCATGGCAAGACCTTCAGCTCCGTTTGTCATTTCTGCCTGTTCATTCAGGAGCCATAAATTATATACAGTGAATTGGCTAAATCCTGTCTGCTGTGCTGGCTAAAGTAAAAATCTGCTGCTTTCTGTGGCTGGAATTTGGGGTGTGGATGTAGGGTGACAATGATAATTAAAATTTCACACCGCAGAGAATATGTATCAATTTGTATGTGATTTCATGCCAAACAAAAAATAGCTTTCCCATGGCAAACTCCAGAAGGAAAACCATCCCCAAACATCCCACAGGTGTTTCCCTGAGTATTCAGGGACACCAGAGGAGATCAACACTGTTCCTGGGTAAATCTCTCTCCAAAAGTTGTCCTTTAGGCACTATTGGTTCCAGAACCTTCCCAACCCCCTCCAGAGTTCAGATAACATAACCTGATCCTAAATATATAAATCTATGTCAGCATTTTCTGGCACATCATCAGCAGTAATAAATTGGGGAGGGAAAAAAAAGGCCTGATAAAATGAAATAATCTAATTTATTCCCCTTTGTAATTGCTCTTTTTTGCTCCATGAGCACCCTAGGAACATCAGGAGACTTACACCAGGCAGGGACTTGGCTCATTACCCATGAAAACAATTGCCACATGTCATTGAAATAGGTCATTAACTCCAGTCGCAAAGAACCCAAAATTTAAGCACATAACTCATTAACAGCTTGAGCAATGAACATTAAAAAAAAAAAAAANGAGCAAAAAAAAAAAAAAAAAAAAAAAAAAAAAAAAAGGAAAATAAGAATAAAAACATCAATCATTTGGCTGTTTATACAGACAGGTAAACCCTGGTTCTGAGTTAGGCAAAGCATTCCCAGTTCAGGTTTAACCTGGGGGTGAATGATTAAGTAGAGTAACTGCTTTTGGGCATTTAAAATGTTCTTGCAAAACACTCAGTAAAGGGGCTTGAATTTGTAGAAAAAAAATCATCATTTGATGGAGTTAACAAAATATTGTATCCTGGGGTCCCAGGTTATGATCTGGAGTGAAAAGGCACATTTTTAAGGAATGTAAAACCTGATTTTTTAGGATTTAATCCTTTCCTTTTTGAAGGGTAGATAATGCTGACACAGATTTTTACATTTAGGGACTGACTGTCGCTTCAGCTCTTTCATGAGGGGCCAGGAAGCTGCAGCATCAGAGGGGTGGCCACGGCCAGGACGTGTCAGGGTCAGAACTGCTGCTCAGAGGAGAAACACAGTGGGCTGGGATGGTGTCTGCACTGCACTCAAAAAACCCCAAACCCACGCAGAGATGGGCTGCAGAACAGATGTGTGGGCCCATTAATGTACTTCCACCCAGCTGTGAAGGCTGAGTCTGGCAATGTCAGCCCTGATTAATTTTATACGCGAAAAATAAATTGCTCAGGTATAAAAAATTGCTGTATTTGACCTCCATTAATACACTTTAACAATTAAAAAATGTGATTGTGCTAAATTTAATTTGTTTTGCCATGGTAGATGTAAGTCTTGAGGAATATATATGTATGTCTGTCTGCTCATGTAAGTTATACAGCATGGCCCAGGAGCTTCAAAAATGAAGTGTAGGGTCAGGAATCTTTGCAATTTAATCCTGACCCTAAAAATGTCTCACTATGCAACACAAAGCAAATAATCCAGACACTAAATACCCATATGCTACAACTAAAAGATGAGTAACTAACACTTATTTGTTCACGTGTGCTGCCATAACCCATCAGTTACTGCCCCTTCAAGCCTTGGGTATGCCTGATACTTCACAAACATGAGTCCTGGTAGGAAATGCGAGAAGGATTTTGTTGCTACTCACTCTGTGGGAACTTTGGTGGGTTGTCATTGACATCTGTAAGTGTAATTGTCACTTTGGTTGTCCCTGAGAGGCCTCCCATGTGTCCTCCCATGTCCTTTGCCTGTATCACCACGTGGTACTCCTCCTTGGCTTCTCTGTCCATGTTGGGAAGGGCAGTTCGGATAATTCCTGCGGACACAAAGGACGTGTGGCACACACAGGTTTAATACCAGCCTGGCTGCTGCACTTTGAGAGCATTAAACACAGCAATGTCTGCAGTGGTGGTGGAGGTTCTGCTGTCCCTGGGCATTGCTGTGAGGAAAGCAGCCCCAATATTCCACACAGTGGAATGGAGGACAAGCCTGGAGAATTACAGCTGAGCACAGAAGCAGCCTTTGAATCATCACAGCACATCAGAACACACAGAAATAGCATCAGCTTTCTAGTGGAGAAGCTCCAGCAAATGCCAGGAGACCAACCTGCAGCAGAGCAGGAAGCCCTGCTCAGACACATCAGCAGCTCCACCCAGTCAGTACATTTAGCTGATTTTAATGCACTCTGGTTATGAGGTCCCACTCAAATAAACTGTTTAATAATACCTGTTTGAGCTTCCACCGAGAAGTAGGGCTGACCTTCAAGGATACTGTAAACCAATTTGGCACTGTTCCCATAGGTAGGGTCATCAGCATCTGAAGCTGTTACCTGAATAACTGATGTACCTAAAAATGGAGAGCAAACACAGGAGGAAGAGTCAGAGGCAAGCACATCTGGAAGGACTGTGCAGACATACTTTCAGTCACACAGCATAGCTATTCCTGAACTTTTTTATTTCCACATTTGGAAGATGAAAATAAAAATTACTTGACAATTTCTATATGACAAAATATACTCATCCGATCCAAAAAGATCTGTCACCAGCTGTGATGTGGATTAATGTTCTACCCAGTGAAGATATAAAAGTCAGCAGTCACTCTGTACCATTATGGTTTTTCCCCTCAGTAGTTTAAGCCTCATATTGCTTTTGTCGTTAGACAGCCAAACAATAGAGTTTTCTTTTACATTTTTCTCAGTAAGTTTCAGACAAATCATTCCTGTAGAAATCTCTGAGACAGACACAAGCTCAAACAGGAGATGAAAATGGAATAGATGGTGAGGCAGTAACTTCCCAGCTTTATTACACAGCTCTGCCACAGGAACAATCTGCATGTTTACCCCAGAGGATTCACACTCCATAAATTCCAGGGGTATCTCATGCTCTTTCCTAGGAGGAATAGTTCTATTCTAGGAACGTCTCCCAGTTAGGAGCTGTGCAGGGTTTCATTTGGTCAGCAAATTGCATACATCAAATGAATCACTGGCTGAGCACAAAGTAAATTTTCCTTCCCCAAATCCTTGACAGTAAGAATGAAATAAAGCCAAGACGTCCTGACACTGCAACACCTTCCACAAGGGCAGTGCCTTTCTGAGTACTCACCTACATTTGATCTCTCGGGCACATTGGCATGGTAGTTCTCATGGAGAAACTCGGGCGGGTTGTCATTTATGTCTTGAACTTTGACAATGAATTCAGAAGGGGGTTCCAAAGGTCTGTTCGTGTTCCTGTCCACAGCCTGAGCTGTGAGGGTGTACTGAGCTCTCTCCTCCCGATCCAGTGTCTTGGTTGCATGGATGTTCCCTGATTTGTCATCAATAACAAAAATGATTCCTGCTCCTTCACCTGAGAGAATGTATTTAATGTTTCCATCTCCAGAATCAATATCTGAATGAAGCTACAAAGGGAGAAACAGACACACCTTAACAAGGGGGCACACATTTCCTGGATGTGCCTATGGAACAAAAAAAGTGCAGGAAATTGCTATCATTTCACAGTTTTCAACAACTGTGCTTCCACCAGGCGATAATCCACAAGCAGGGACATGCTGTGACCACATGTACCCTGCATCCAGGGCAGTGCCAGCCCAGACCTGCCTCCTGCCACACGCAGGTTGCTGCTAAACCCAGAATTTCAGATTTAAGGAAGAAAATACACCAGAAGATGCTTATAGCAGGTTCTTTATTCACATGAAGTTGGTGGGAGGAGTAATTTTTACAAAGATTTTGTACACTTCAATGAATCCTGTTCTACTGGGTTGCATGTAAAAACTGTTAAGTGATAAATGGGATGAGTTAGGTGATAAATGAGTGAGCCCAGCTGTGCCCAGGTGTGCAGGAATGCCAGGGGCAGCCTGGCTTGTAGCAGGTGCAATGTGGCCAGCAGGGCCAGGCCAGTGACTGTCCCCTGTACGGACACTGGTGAGGCCACACCTCCAGGGCTGTGTCCAGTTCTGGGCNTACTGCCAACTGGCTTTTAATTGCACCCTCTCTAATATAAAAGAAGCAACAAATGCTTGCTAAACATTCTAATTCCACAACCAGTGCACGCTTCAGTTTGATGAATGAGGGAAATATTGAGCCAAATTACAGATTTATTGATTTTATATTGACAGCTACAAATTGCACCATTTTAAACCAGAATACCCAGCATGGTATTTGCTGACATTGATCCCGTTTCTCCACTCTTTTTGTGCTGGGGTTAAGTCAACATAGTTCTGCTGCCCATTTAGAAACTGGCAAATATAGTGCTTTATTTGTCTACTGGTTATATTTTGCTAATGTTAGACAGTAGCAGAATAAAAAAATCAGTCCAGGATGTGTGTACATACACATGTGCACACAGATATTTACCTCCCTCTATACATAGCCCTTGATATATTTAATTTTACTGATAATTTGAAAATGAAAGGATAAAAAGATACCTATTTTATTGACCATCTGGACTAGACATTACATTTTTAATTGCTGCTTTTAAAGACCTGAGAACAATATTCTTGAGACATAATTTTGCTCAAGTTGTTGGTGTGGTTGTGTTGTTGTGTTGGTTGTGGTGTTGGTTGGTGTGTTTTTTACTCTTTTGCTGAGTAACAGCCTGCACACCTTCATTCAAGGACTGCTGAGGTCAATGGAAATATTTGTCTTGACTGAGGTAGCATTTTGCTTAGCACCTAAACTACCAGAAAATGAAGAAGCAGCTTGTACAGCACAAAGGCAACAGCAAAAAAACACAAAAACAAAAACAAAACTAAACACAAACCCCCTCAAAAATAATGAAAACTAAGAATATTAATCAATGGCTGAAAAAGAAATTCTCTCTTACCCTTCCTACTAGCACAGGATCTGGTCCCGTGTACTCTTCTATAACAAAGAACTGATTCCACACCCAGCCTCTTTTGGAGCGATGCAGGACTTGTCCTTCCTTGCCCTTTTCGTGGTGCCCGTGGAGCGAGGGCCGGGAGTGGTTGAGCTTCTCCGTGGTCAGGCCGTGGCTGTAGCACAGCACTCCCAGGCAGAGCAGAGCAGCGTGTAAACAATGGTCCTCCTTCATTTTTGGTTATTGTGTAGGCACAGGAGTATCCGAGAATCTCCCCCTTCCACCTTGGAAGTCAGAAAGTTTGGGGCTACTGAGGAGTTTCAGACCAACTGTTGTGCACATAGGATGCCACCACGCATTAAACACATCACCTTAATGCTCCGCAGCTTCCCAACTCAGTTCCTGAAAGAAAGGAAAATGGAAGATGTTGTCAATTCTTGGAGGATACAGTAGGGTTTTTATTTAGTAAAACTAAACTAGGACTTCCTTGGCAAATGTCAAGATAAGAAGATTAAAAGAAATATGTCAGTACTGATGAAATACTGAGTAATGAGCAGATTTGGTGTTTTGCTACGTGGAGCAGCCACCTTGCAGAATCTCCTGGCTGGCCGGTTCGGACACTCAGTGGCTGGCAGTTGAAGGATAGAAATCACATTCTCTCATGATCCTTTCAAATAGATTTAGCCCAAGACGCAAGGTATCTGTAGAAATACCTAATTTATACCTAATCCCTCTTTGGAGCTTAGATATAAGCCTCAGATATAAACTGCTAAGCCAGAGGTCCAGATATAAGGGAGACACCGAGACTTCTCAGGAGTGCAATAATTCCGCACCAGCCCTTTCATGATCAGCAGATCCTCATGCTGAGCAAAATTGTTGGGCTACACTGTGTGGTGGTAGAGAGATAGGCCCTGAGGGCTGGAGAGAGAGAGAGCCTCTTTCCTGGGCCCAGAGGTGACCCTGGGGCTGTATCCAGGTCACCGGGGATGGGCAGAGAGAGGATTGTGGGTTTGTGGACAGGGATGGACCTGTGAGAGGTGATGGTTGTAGTTTGTGACCTTACAGGGTATTGTTTACCTGTTACCATAATAGGCAAAATCTGTGCACTACCCCAGGTGATTGGGGGACACTGTGGTGAACATCTTTGCTGTTTATATGATGTTATATCCTGGGTGTGCTGGGATTTGGGGAAATTCTGGCTGCGCAATAAATGACTTTGCATCTCCCACTTGTGTGTGGAGTCCATGCCCATGTGTGATCACTGCAATAATCACCTCTGTTTCTCCTGGGCAGCAGCAGGGGCTGACAGAGCTCCAAGGAGCTCCAGTGCAGTGATCACGCAGGGGCATGGACTTCGCACACAAGATGGGGATGCAAAGTGGTTAACTGCGCAGTGAGAATTCCCTAAATACCAGCACACCCAGGATATAACATCATATAAACAGGCAAGATGTTCACCACAGTGTCCCCCAATCACCTGGGGTAGTGCACAGATATTACCTATCATGGTAACAGGCAAACAATACCCTATAAAGTCACCAACTGCAATTATCACTTCCCATAGGTCCAACCCTGTCCACAAACCCACAATCCTCTCTCAGCCATCCCCGGTGACCTGGATACACTCCCAGGGTCACCTCCAGGCCCAGGAAAGAGGCTCTCTCCAGCCCTCAGGGCCTATCTCTCTATCACCACATAGTGCACCCCAACACTCCAGTTTGGGTTTAGGCCCTGGGAGCACCCTCGAGGATCACAGCAGCATCAGCATTGATTGCTGAGTGTGCTGCTCTGGGCTGGACACAGCAAATGCCACAAACCAGTAAAAATGCATTCAGATATTTCTGATAATACAACAGTTGATTTAACTATTTATTTCTACTTCCCCTGGGCATTAACTTACCAGGATTACATTGATTTCCTACTTCCTAATACGTCTTAAAACACTAGGTCAGAATTAATATTTGAGGGACAAATTGCTTAACACAGTGAAACCTGAACTAAGCAATCCTTCACAAAGGCCACTTTCATTATCCCTGCGGTTTCCAACATATTCTCCTTGAACCTGTACACAACAACAAATTTTACAAGGTCCCTACAATGTTTATTTTAGTTTTTGGTGTGGTTCACTTAAATCTTCTGCAAATTACTGATAAAAATCTTGATGTTATGTTTATACAGGCAAATGTATAAATACGTGCTACCATCAGCTGCAAAACAGAACAATTTTTTAATGAGAAATGAGGAGAGTTCTTATTTGCAGCAGAGAAAATGTGAATATAGGCAAAAGCTTGAACCTACAGCACATTCTGTAACTCCAGCCACAGATAAACATCTCACTAGTCTCAAACCCACTCATTTGGGGTTGTCTTTTTCACATCCTGAGCAGTCAGGTCTCCTTCCACATCCTTTTTACAGTTACACAAAAATACATTGGCTGACAGGGGATCATGAATAAGGAATGAAATATTTGGGTTTATTCCCTCAAAAAAGATCAATTTTCAATTTTATTTTATTGAAAACTGAAATCACCTCAATTACAGCACCAAACTAGCTCCAGCATAATGAATTAAATGACATTCTGACACATAGGTGCAAACACAGGCTGGCTTTCCCAAGCATATTTATTAAATAGATTTGTTGTATCCATTTAACGTTTTCCTATTCTTACATGATGGCACATCACAGATTATTCACACCAGCATGGAAGACATGAAAAGGAGAACAATCCCTATGATTTTTCTGAGAAAAATCGTTTTGTTTTGACACAAGGTGTGTGTGTGGAGCATTAGGTCTGTGGTTTCTATTTCATGTCTCCATCTTGTTGAGGGGTAAAATCAATGTAAGACTTAAAGGAGCTGAAAACTGAAATTTCACCTATTTTGGACACTTCTTTTTCCACTCAGCTTTGCATAGAAAAAAAAATAAAAGCTATGGGATCTGTGCTATAGGAATCACTCATGTGCAGCAGTTAGAGGGGATTGGGCTCCTGGAATGTTATACAGAGCCTACATGCTCCAAACATGAAACAGGAAGATATTCCTGGACAGCTGTGCATTTCTCAACCTGCTGTGGGAAAAAAAAAAAAATCTGTAAATAAACTGCTTATGTTAATAGATTTGGGGTGCATTTGAAAATTAAACTCACTGCTAGCCATCCATCATTAGCATCACTTAATGATCTCAGCTACCAAAATAAGTAAACAGATACCCCCACTCTTCCCCAAGTCCTCAATGCTGTTATGTAAACCAGTAAACACTTTATAAAGCTGCTTAACCAGAATGGCAGAGCCAAGCTGATACAGACACTGCTTATTATCAGCTATTCAAGCATGAAGTGCTGGAAACAGAATGTTAATCACAGGTCCATGCTTAACTTACTAATAAGGATTAAAGTTTGTTATCTTTTGTTTTATCCTCTACGTGCACATGCACAGAGACAAAGCAATAAGGTTCCATATTTTCAAGCTAAAAAAATCTATTATATCTCATCCACCACTTCAGAGAATCCCAGAATCTCAGCATGGTTTGGGCTGGAATGG
>VZRS01000036.1:0-99100 GCA_013398055.1 Ifrita kowaldi
CTTCCCCAGCTCCATTGCCCTCCAGAGGCTTTGGCTTCCCTGTAGGCATGCCCAGGTGGGTGCTTGCAAGCATAGGGACCATGAGAGTGTAATTGTCAGTGTAATTGTCACCTGACTTTAACAATTTAAATCCCAAACCATCCCAACATCCCTCAGGATGGGTTCTCTGGCTCTGTGTTGTGCAGGGCAGCATTTCCAGGAGTATTCCTGGGTGGTCTGTGCACCACAGAAGGGCCATGTGGGCTGGATCAGACAGATCAGATGGCTTTTGAAAGGCAAAAGTGTTTTTGGGAAACCAAGAAACTGGATTAAAACTTCTTTGAAGTCCTGACTATGGATTCTCCAGTGAGGAAAAGACAGTCCTTGTTTGCCAGAGCAGATGTCTGTGTTCATCCCAAGTGGATAGAAAGAGCTGTCCAAACACTGGAGGTGGGGTGATGGATTTGGAGCTGTCAGGGGAGAAAACGGGGCTCTGGTAAAGTGTAATTACTGTGGTTAAAAGCTCTACAGTGAAGTGGATGGAAGAATAATTGAGCACTTCTGTTTCATTAATAACGAGATCGTTTAGCCCTCATCAATCCCCAGCAATAGAACCCGGATTTTATAAGAATAGGACATTGAATGGGATCATCTTGAGCAAAGGCAAACAGATGTAAGCAAATGAAATCCCCTGCCAGAGAAATCTCATTCCTGCTTTGGTCATTCATTAACATTTTCGTAGCAACTGATATCCAAAGGCAATTAATGATGGTTTTATGTCAGCTGGGATCTTTTTCTGGCAGAGCACTGAATTGTTGTGGGGGTCGTGAGTTTTTTATACCAAGCCATGTAAATAATGGCTCTCAGTTTATTGGAAAAGTGAAAAATTCCAGCTGTTGGCTTTCAGGCCTAACTGTTCAATACCTTTGGCTGTCTTCGTGCCACACAAGGAGCAGTTTTACCTCTCAGCATCAAACTGGTTACACTTTTAAGGTCTGAAATTACAGAATTACTGTCGTACCTGACAGATAAAACCTGTTCTACTTTGAATCAGTTATTAAAAATTGGATGGCAATGGCCAAAAATAACTTGGATTCCTTCCCTGTGAGTTATTTCAGTAGCAGAGAGCTCTCGTAGGATATGAGGATGCAGTGGCGTGAGTTAGTGATGTAAATAAAGTGGGAGAGGAGGAGTTTTATGAGGGGAAAATCTACATTAAGCTGATTTCAAGGAAGTCAGTGTGTGTTCTGTGTCCTGCCAGACATCTGCTTTCTGTGATGTGGAGAGAAGGGGTCTGGGCTCCACGGAGGAGAGAGGGTGAAATGATCCTGAGCAGGAGGAGATTTACCAGCTTTGAGGAGAAAAGTCTTGAAAAGTTCAGACCATGCTGCTGTTGGGTTGGATTTTTTGTTTGGCTGGTTTTGGACTGGGCAAAGAGGTCTTTGGAGAGGAAATAGATCTGAAATATACTGAAAAAATTACATTTGGCTGTCGAGCACAACACGTTCCCTGGCTGTGAAAAGTGGTGTGTTCACACACATTGATGAATTGTGAGCCTCACAATAAAAGGCAATTATTGTGTGTTTAATGTACTTCCAGAATGATTCAGGAGTTGTGGCCCTTTCTCTGGGTTTTGTTGTGCACCCTGTTGAACATCTTTCTTGGAGTAAATCTTGGGAAGCTTTGCCAAAGGTACTGGCCAGTAGAAAACCTCAAATGAGTGCTGGTTTCCTTGACGAAATGCACATTGGAAAGTGGTTTCCTGCATCCTGATTGCAATAATAGGATATATTTTCAGTGTCATCCAGAGAAGCAGGAGTGGGAGCTTTCCACAAGGGAGAGTGGACTTAAGTAGAAGGAGGGGAGGTTTAGATGGGATATTAGGGAGAAATCCTTCCCTGTGAGGGTGGGGAGGCCCTGGCAGAGGTTGCCCAGAGAAGCTGTGGCTGCCCCTGGACCTCTGGAAGTGTCCAAGGCCAGGTTGGAGCAGCCTGGGATAGTGGGAGGTGTCCCTGCCCATGGCAGAGGTGGAACTGGATGAGCTTTAAGGTCACTCCCAACCCAAACCATTCCATGAGTGGTTGGAATCCATTAAATGGGAGATGTGGGATAAAGCTGGAGGTGATTCTGTGATCCTTCCTTGAGCCATGTCCCTGCTCATCTCTGTGCTCTTCAGGCTTGGTGCAGGACCAATGGTTTCTTCAAGAGCTGCGTAGATGAAAAATAAACAACATTAAAAGTTTTCTAGAATAGGACTCTGTGGATGCACAGCTGTGATACAGCAGGATGAGTGCCTGGTGGGTGTTGGAGAGAGGTACTTTTTTTCCAGATTTTTCTGGTTTACAGAGGGAATTTAAACCTCAAAATTATAACTCAGCTCTTCCATGTGGAAGCAATCCTTTCCAAGGAGCTTGACAGTGTTAAATCCCTGGCTGTGAGTCCGTTCTGGCATCCCTGCCTGTCAACCCCACTGATGCATATTTTATATACAGGCTTGGAAACATGAAAAATACCTTGGCTTTCAAGCTACAGCCAGAAATAAAACCTAACCTCGGAGCTCTGCTTTCCCTCCAAGCTCCCTGCAAAGGGAAGGCTTCAGAGCTGTGGAGCTTTGAGGGGGAAGAAGCTTTAAAAAAAAGCTCGAGGGAGCTATGCAAATGAGAGAAATGTCTCTGGGAAAATTAGAAGAGCTCAGTGATGTTGTGATGAAAGGTTGTCAGTGGAGATGGTGACAATTGAAGTGAATTACCCAAGGGTGCTGCAGTAATAGAAACAGGTGTTACAGTCCAACCTGTCTGCAAACCCAAGGGCTTTGGCTGCGTGTCAGCTGCCAGAGGAAATCCAGGGAAAACAGGGCTAATGGCTGCATTGTTCACAGAGAGCACTCACTGCTTATTGTTTTGTTTATTAAAATGAAGGGGAAAACACAGAAATCTGAAAAATGCCCAAGGAGGCTTCCCCCTGCTGTTGTTTTTGAGGTGAGGTGGAGAGCACTTTGTGTATTGACATGGGGATAATAATATTTTATGTCAATCTCAAGGTATCCAGATTTATTTCAGTCTCCATTGAAATGGGTGAGCTGGAGCAGGAATGTCTGTCACACTTGGTACCCACTGCCCCTTTTCTGTGCTGGATTGGGGGCACAGTTTTCCATTTTGCCTTAAAAGTGCTTTAACAATTATGTAAGGATGGTTTCATAGTTGAGTGTTCTGTCCTTTCATTATTTGTTATCTCTCATTCTTTCTCTGCTTTGGAGGTTTTGTAACCAGTGTGGGTCTGGCATCCATCAGCATCCAGCAGCTCTCCAGCTCCAGGCAGGTTAAAAGAAGCAGAGTATGTGCTGGATAAAAACTTCAGGTTTTTATTTAGAAAGAGGAGAAGGTGATTTAAGCCTGCAGCTTTTACTGGGACAGGCTCCACAGCCGAGTGCCTCACCCTGCAAAGGGAATAAAGTTAGAGGGGAATGACGTGAGTGTGCACAGGGCATGGGCACACCAGGCAGTGCTGAGGGGCTGGGAAGGAGGGATTATTCCTTGCTTTTGGTTTAATAACTGGGAGCTGGAATTCCTGCTCACTGCTGTGGATTTTTGTGCTCCAGTGAAGCCCAACTATGGAAGAAAAGTTTGTTTTGTTAGGCTTCATCTGGGTGATACTTCTCAAATTGATGAATTAGAACCGTTTGTTTCTAGTACTTGATTGGTGTGTTACCCTCAGGTTCTTAACATTTATTCATTTGAAGAAATTTTCAACGGAAAATTATTTTTGGATCATCTTGCCCTTAGTGACTTTATTGAGTTGCCTGGTTTTGAAGTGGTTTGGATTGTTGGGAGCATTGTCTTGCTATCAGAGGGCAATATTTTTAGAGTTCTTTAGATTAGACAAAGTCAGTTCTTCCAACTGCAGGCAGGGAATGGTGTCTGGAGCTCTGGGAGGCTTCAGATCCCTCGTTGCTGACATGCACTTGACTCCCTGCCCCGACCGAAGCGCTGGATCCCGTTTCATAAAAATAGCAGAATGACTTTGAGCCATTCCAAGGTTTTTCCATGGGAGACGCAGTTTGGGAACAAAGCATTTGCTTTTTGTCAGCTTCTGAAGTACAGGATCTTCTGAAAAACAGATTTGTCAGATCTTTAGACTCGGCACAGCAGGGTGAAATTCAAAGGCTGTGGGGCGCTTTTATCGTTCAACCTGGAAGGTGAAAACTCATCAACACCGAACCCTTGGCTTGTACAGCATTCATTTATCAGAGAGCAGCCCTGGTTCCAAACCAGAGGCCTTTTGTTCTGGGGCCCTGTGATAGTTGTATGACTGGTAATGATGCTCAGCAAACTTCAGCTCTCTTCCCTCTTCCTCATTTCAGGTAGGGAAACCAAGAGAGAAATCTCACACTCAGGTGTCTGGTTTACCTTCGCATTTCATTTGCCCAAACTGAGAGGAGAACTTTGTGCCCACCAAACCTGAGTGCTTTGATTTAGGAAATTTGGTTTGTGTTTATTTGAGACCCTCCAGAAGAATTCTGGATTCTCCCAGAAGAATCCACTTCTAAAGAACACATTTGAGGGGAACAGCCAGCCAAAAAGAAAGTTTACTGGGAAACAGAAAAGGGTTTCCTCAACAGCTTATTATCGTAACAACTGGGAGCAATTTAATAGTGCTGCATGTCTAACATGGAGGAGCCCATTAGCAGTCCTCTGGTGCCTTGGCAATAAATCATTCCACAGAACTAATTAGGTATAATTCTGCAAGTCATTTGAGCGAGGTCCTATTAAAACCTGTGCTCCTTGGAGACCTGTCACGGAGCCACAGCGTTCCCTGGGAGCAATGCGGGCAGAGCAATGCTGTTATCAGCGAGGCCTCCTTCCTCACATAACCTAGTAAATCATGACAAAATGGTCTGTTGGTAAGAGTTAGGAGAGACATTTGTTAGTCCAGGGGATCTGGAAAATCCAGGGGTGTTTCCCAGCACACAAAAGCAGCAGCATCATTAAATCATCCTTGTAGAGTTTGGGATGTGCAGGGAGCAGGAGAGAGGAGTGCTATGGATTAAGGAGCTGATTTAGCTCTGGAGAAGTTTGCAGAAATGCAAAACAATGTTTGTGTTTATTCAACACCTCAGCCTATTGCTTAGAGACGACTCTTTCATTTGGGATGTGTCTGGCTGACGATTAAATATATAATTGGTTGGTGTGAAGGGGATGCAGAATGTGCAGAGCTAAAAAAAAAGCCGGATCCATTTCATTAATTCCTCCCTTTGATGAAAGACCAGGAGTGAAAGCCTCAGTAAATGTTCCTTGTAAAACCTGATGCCTCCTGGTAACTGGGTTTGCTGTCACGTTTGCTCCAAGAGCAGCCACAGATTTTCCCCTTCCCATTTTCATTAGTCAGGCTCGTTGTGAAGAGCCTGCTAAAGGGACACGAGCGAGCTCTTCTGTGACAGCACAGCCACTCCAGCAGCCTGGGATGTGTCCCAGCAGCTCAGCCCTTGTCAGCACCACTGGGAGCCTTCCCAGTGCTGGGAATCTGCCTGGCATGGAGAGAGGGCAGAGGTGCCACAGGCACCACCAGCCCTCAAATCGCACCAGCTTGGCACTTGCTGGCAAAAATTTGACTTCATTATTTTTACTTTTTTTTATTTTAATTTTTTTCAGAAGTGTTTAGAAAGAAGGGCTGAAGTACCCAATTTGGTATATCCAAAGTGAGGCACTCTGATTTTTTTTTTTTTAATGGTCTGAGAATTGCGTGGGAGGGGCCACAATGTGTTTGTTTTCACTTTCTGAAAGAAGAGAAATTGCCTCTTACAAGGAATAGTGTAACCTCTAAACCTTGTCCTGATTTAAAAGGTCTGCCTTCCTTAGAGGGGCCTCTGGCAACAAAAGGCTTCAGGAGGAGTTTCACCGGTGGGAGACTTTTGTCATTATTTTCCCCCTGCTACATTATAACATCAATTAGAGATTTTTCAGTTTGTAGCTGAAGCTGTTGTAGGCTGTGAGTAGGCACAGTGTGCTTTAGATCGATGAGGAAAATCACTCAGGCAGTGCTCCGCCTGTGGAGCCTCCCAGGAAAGCAGCAGGGAATATACAGTGGAAAAGCAAAATCTGGGATGGCTTATTTTGCCCAAATCAGCATGAAAGAAGTGCTGAGGTGCTTCAGCAGAGATCCACCTGACTGAGGAGGCTGCTGAGGAACAGAGAAATATTCATGGTGTTATTTGGGGTTCCTTGCATGCTGAGGTTGCTCCCCTCAGCGGGAGATCAGCTGTTGGCTCTTTGCTCCTGGAGCAGTAGAAGTTCTGTGGAGGTCAAAGCTTCTCTAACACCTTTATTTGGGCTTTTCTGACGTGTCCATGTACAGAACTTCATTAAATTGACTTCTTTATTTGGGCTTTCCTGAAGTGTCCATGTACAGAACTTCATTAAATTGACTTCTTTATTTGGGCTTTCCTGAAGTGTCCATGTACAGAACCTCATTAAATTGACTTGTGGCCTGGTTTAGTCTCCATCCATGTCAGGCCTTGGAGCACCTCAGTGTCACATCCAGCTGTCAGTTCTTAATGAAAGGGAAGTTTGATGTAATGGAAATCACACTTTTCACACATGCAGAACTCTCTTGAAGCACCCATTGCTCGATGGGAAATGTATTTTATTTTCATGTATAGTCTCCTTGCTGCAGCCAGTATTAATGACTTGACTTTACAGAACTTAAGCCACCAAAATAAAAATACAATGAGCAAATTGGACAATGGTTATCTTTAACATACTCAGCTTTTACTTGGTTGTTAAGGAATGGGGTAATACAGAGAAACTGGGTTAATTTTAAGCTTTCTTCTTAATTTTTTTTTTTTCAGTTGGCAAAAAAAATCCGTGAGAAATTCAACCGTTACTTGGACGTTGTGAATCGGAACAAGCAGGTGGTGGAAGCCTCGTACACTGCTCACCTCACCTCCCCCCTGACTGCCATCCAGGACTGCTGTACTATCCCACCATCCATGATGGAGTGAGTATGGAATTCTGGAATTCCTCATGCTGTCATTTCTTTAATCTGTGAAGAACATGAGGGTTTCTTTGTGTTTGCTGCTGCTTTGGATAAAAACGGAGGAGGCAGAACTCCAAAGGTGCCTCTTATCTTGTCCTCATCTTCTTTTCCATTTCTCCCACACTGGTGTTCAGTGATGGGCTTTAAACAAGAACTGGGAATCAGCTGGAAGCAAGAAAAGGAAGAAAGTTTGTTCATAGTGTTCTATACAAAAAGAGTCTGTCTAGCTCCAAGACACTGTTTTTGCACTGAGACACTGCTTGCCCTGAATAACTCTCCTCAGGCTGGTCATGGGACCTTTTTCTGTCCTTTGAAGTAACCAGAATCACGAGTTGGTCAATGCATCACATGCTAAAAGCACTGTGTTCCAGTTTAATCAGGTTGACATGCTGCTGTTTGATAGCAGAGGTTTAATGAAATCGAGTCCATTGCTTGGAAACTGGATTTGTTCATGTTCAATTTGGTTTGGTTTTAAGTACAGGAGTTTAGAGTAGCCTAAATCCGGGCAGTTAGTTGTCTTTAATCATTTCTATTGTGCTACATATTTGCAGAAACTTCTTTGGCTTTCCTAACTGTAGAAATGTGTGATAGAAACTCTGATTTTTCCAATGAAAGAGGAGTCATTTTCTTGAAATGTTGAACATATTAAACATTTACTTCCATGTGGGCTTGAAAAGAGCAAGAGCAACTTTCTGTTTATGCAAACCTTGATTACAGACTGATTTTCATTGTTTATATGTCAGTCTGATTTAAAAACATTTGAGAGGGAGGAAGGTAATTTGGGTCATCAGGTGGCTCCAAGGGCATGGGTTTGGAGGTCTCTGTGCAGTTCCTGCTGGATGAGGTGCCTATGGAAAATGCTGGCACATCCAGGCTGCTGGCAGTGTGGACAAAAGGGTCAGGAATTCTTGGAGGATGAAAACCTTCCTGTCCTCTGATCATGCAGGAATCACCAGGCAGCAGGAACACCTCCCAGGCATGGGCTGAGGGGAAGGAGAAAGGAGATTTATCACCCCCTTGTCAGTGTGGCCTGATGTTTCATTATTAGGAGAAGTCTACTTTTAATCTGGAAACATCAGTGAATTCCCTTTCACTTCGTCCTCCAAAATTATGTAGCTTGGAAGTCCTTTAGAGGTTTCTTTGCCTGTGGAGGACTTGCATAATTATCATTCCCAGGAAGTGGTTTCAAACACAAACAGCTGGCAAAGCAGGTGAATTTACTGTTTGCACAGCTCCTCATTCAGTCTCTACAATCTCATTCTCACTATTTAGTTGCTTGGATCAATAATTAAATGGTTCCCAGACCAGTTCATCAGCTGCAGGATGTTCTGGACAGCACCTTGGCAAGACCTGGTTGAGGCTTATCTGAGCATTGGACCCAGTGCTGTCTGTAGGAAATCATCTGCAAGTCAAAAAAAAGAATGTAAAAATGTGTTTTCTGTTTGAAACTTCCAAGTTTTAGCTCCATGCTTTGTTAATTGCCTGTTTTGTCTAAATGCTTCTGCCATCATTTCAGTTTTTCTCCCCTTTGCTGCTCTTCCTTTCATTTTCTTTCCCTGTGGCATTGCCTTTCTGGGAGATTCCCCATTTGGGTTAAAATACTGAGAAAGAAGCTGATTCACGTGGGTATTGTGACCATATTTTGGATTCTTCCATGTTTAATTCATGGACTAACTCCAGCTGCAGTTGGGCCTGCACTTGTAGGAAGTGAAATTGGATGTGCTGCTGCTGCTAACAGCTTATTCTTGGTGTTCAAAATGTTTAATTTTGGTGTTAAAGCAACAATAATTATAATATTTTGGTTAAAACGTTTATGAACTGCTGCTGCAGACGAGGTCATATGGCAAAAGACCCAGATTTGTCTGTGAAAATTGCTTTTTCCACGAGATCCTTTGCCTTAGATTGGCCACGTCTGTGTCCTCAGGGCTGTGGTTTTCGTTCCGAGGGGTTGTGAAATGTTTGTGTTACAGCTCCTGAACTCTGTGTGTTCTTTTTCTGGCTGTTTCCTCATGTGGCCTCTTTCTTTGAGCAAACATTTGGGGCTAGAACAGTGTCAGGAGTGCGTTATCCTCAGGGTGTATTTTTTAGGTGGATTTAAAGGTTTTTCCCACAGTGTTTAAGGCTGTTTATCACATGGTGTTCAACCTCTTATTGTCCAACTTACTGACATTGCATTGGGAATTCTGCAAGTTGGATTGCTGTGGGGAAAATTAACTTGGATGAACTGTTCTGTAGTGAAAGGATTTTAATTTTGAGTTTCTTTTAATGGCTTGCTGATTTCAGTTTGTATTTGTTGTTACCATTAACAAAATTATCCCTGAGTTTGCTTGTATTTATCCTGAAAATCCGAGCATTGGTTTGTCATGTTGCTTGGGATAAACCCTGGGATTTCCACACCTGGTGACTCTAAATAAATGATAGAAAATAGGACCTAACAAAGCACAAACTGGGTTAGAAAATGAACCTGGCATTTAAATTGCTCATTTAGTGAGTAGTGGGATATGACAGGGAGAGCAATATTTATTTTATTGCATTACATGGTGTTGGCTCTTGCAGTGAAGAGCCCAGATGAGTGAGTTTCCATGTGATTCCAGTCTGGATTAAAATTCCCAGCCTGACTGTGCTTTTGGTTGCTGTTTTGTACCCAACAAATTCTGCTTTCACTGGTGTAAGACCAGCAGTTGTGTGTTTGTGCCCCCTCCAAGACAGAGTTGTGCAATGGAACCACCTTGGTTTGGGAAGTGGTGGAAAGAAATAAATCGGAATATGCAAACCCAGCTGGATGAGGCAGCACAGTTGGTGGCTATCGAGTGGTTTTGGCAAGGGACCCTTCCTAGGCCTTAATTCAACAAACATTTCCTGATAAAATTACACTCAGCTACTTTACCAAAGGCTCTAAATGTGTGCTTGGGCACAGGGAAATAATCCCACACCTAAATACATGTGAGGAGGGCTGAGCAGGGCAGGGATTTGTGTTCACCTTTAGTTTTTGCTGTTCCTTTTCCCAGTTATCTCTGTTGGCATTTTCAGCTCTACCCCATCAGGGTTTGGGAATGGCACGGGGGGAGTACTTTTCCAAGAGCTTTCCAAGCTCCCACAAGGTTGGTGTGGAAATTGGTCCCTGCCCAACCATCCAGGCTGTGGTTGTGTGCCTGGGCTCAGAGCCTGGGGAGCAGCTCCTTTTCCCAGGCACTGGGGAAGAGGCTGCTCCAAAGCAGACAGAGTTAATATGGATAAAGTGCTCTGGGCTCTCAGCAAACTGATGGGAGATAAGGAAAATGGATGTCAAATGACATGCATCTTCTAATCCTGGAAGAAATCCCTGCTGGAAAAACGAGCCTTTGTGTTTCCTCACCAACAAAGGCTGCTGAAGAAGCCATGAGAAATGGATTTCATGCTGTCTCCAGACATTCCCTATCGTGACTGAATTGGGTGGTTATTTACCAGACAGTGCTTGAATTAAAGTGTCTTTTCTGCTGAAGAGGATAAATACATTTGTGTACAAGTTGGAGCCTCCTGGTTTTCCTGCCTGGAAGCCCTCAGCAGATATTGAGGAAATCTTGGATCTGGAATGGGCTGATGGTGCAGATGGGGCAGCAAGAGGGGAGGGAAAGAATAAACAGAATTTATTTATTAAAAGTCCTGAGCACCTGCAATGGAAACTTATGGACTGTGTGGCAGTTGTGAGAAATGTCTAAACAGGGGTTTAAGAAATGAGTTTTGGGATGCAGGTCTGGAAGCATTAGGGGGTTCTACCTTTGCAGGTCTGCATGGTGTGACTTGTGAGTGACCAGTGGAATAACTTTTCTCGTAGAGATGGTGCTGGCCTGGATGGCACCAGGCAGATAAAGAGGGGGTTTATATTGAATATTTGCAGGTGAAAGGAAATCAAACTACTCCCACTCTAAGAATAAGTGGGTAATGTTTGAGTATTTATCTTCTTTTTCTGGAGAAGCTGTGATTGACACTCTCCTGTGGGAGACTTCCAGAAGTAGATTTCCATAGTTCCAGTTTGCCTGGGATGTTGGTTGTGTAAGGGGCCATAGAGCACCTGCCAGTGGTTTCTCGACACAGCAATGGCTGCACAGGATCACCTTGCAGAAAAAAAAACATTATTCAGATGCATTTGTGAGGAAATGCAGTTGTTCTGCAGCTTTTCCAACAAAAAAGATGATGCTTTTTAAGAGACACAAAAACTGATCTCGATCCTCCTCTCTGCCCAGTTTAAAGACCCAGCACTCTGATGTGCTTCAGCATTTCATGTCCTCAGGTCTGGGAGAGAAGGGAATTCCAGTTTCCCTGGGATCTGAGCAAGGAGAGAAGTGGCAGCTCCAGGAAGCTGCCCCGAGTGTCCTTCACTGCACCTCCTTGTTGGACATGGATCAGGGGTGCTGCTGGAATCATCCCCTTTCCTCCCTGCTTCCACCCTGGGGCCACAAATGAATTTCACTGCTGGCTTTTTATGGGAAGTTGCCCCAGGTCTCCAAATCCATCTGTTCAGGGGCGCTGGTGTTCATTAATGCTCCCACTCTGGCTGCTCAACACTGCCTTTCAAGGCAGCTGGAAATCTATTTTTGCTCTTTATTTAACTATGCTGATAAGAGCTTAGGGAATGCATTTACCCAAATTTGTGGAAGGAGCTGGAATGGAGAAATATTTGTTGGTAAAACACCCTACTTGGCAGTGGTGCATTGCAAACATTAATAGAGCTGTTTGAGTAAGGGAGTTTACGAACCTCTATTTGAAAATCATTTACTCCCTGACTGTGATACTGCCTTCAGAAGTGGTCTGGTTCTTGCTTTTTTTTTTTTTTTAAACAGATGGTTAAATATTTGCTAATGCAGTTCAGTTTTATCACAGCTCTTTCTGTGTTTATCTTCCCTCTTGGAGCAGTTAAGTGGGAGATAACGGGAATCCCATTCAGTTCCTTGGGTTGCTGCAGTAGCTGAAGAGCTGCACTTCCAGAGGAGGAGTGGGGGGGCCACAATAAATGAAATTTAAGATGTATTTGCTCTTCTGACAGAGTTTCAGGCTGCAGCAAAGCACAGAGATGTAGAGAGTGTGCACAGCCCTGGGTTTGGCAGCTTTTGTCCATAAACCGCAGCAGGTATTTAGGAAATCTCTCTCCTGGCTTCTTGCTTTTACTTCTAATGTGGCCAAATTCCTCAAGAAAACGTGGGGTTTGAAATAGAAATTCCTCATGAAAAAATGAAGTTGGGAATAGTTTGTGTTCCTGGGTTGAATCCTCCTTCCAGCAGTACATTCTCTTTCCATCTGAGAGCAGCTGTACTTGGACTTTTTCAAGACTACTTGAAATAATTGGAACAACTTTGGTGCCTTGCCAGAAGAAATTGTGTAACTGTACCATCAGTAGCTTTTTTTTTTTTGCTTGAATTTATTCATAAAAACATTGTTTTCCAGCATTCTGTTTAGATGCAGTGGGAACCCTATATTTAAGTATTTATGTAAAATATGAGTTAAAATCTTGCCTTGCAATCAAGCAAACAAGGCCTAGTTGGGAATTTCAAAGGAAACGCTGAATTTCGAGTGAACTCCTGTAATTTCATTTGCATATTAATGTCAGCTTGAATTTGGATGAACAGAGAGGAAGGGAAAAAAAATGAGTATTAAAACAATATGAAGCCCTGAGCAGCTGCTCAAGTGCCATTTTTATCCACAGCTCCCTCATTTTTCCCTAAACTCCAACTGCACAAAAGAAGTTGATTTACACTGTAAATTCAGACCGAGCAAAATCCAATTGGAGCTCACTCGAGCTCTGTTTTGATGTGAGATTCAAAGCTCCTGCAAATTCATTTTATCTCCTCCACTCGCTGATCTCCCGCTCGTAAATCCTGTTGAAGGAGAATAAAAATGAGTGTGGCCTGATGGGAATTTCATGTGTGAAGTTCAAAGCAGTTTGTACATCAGAGCCAATGTCAATCAAGGGAAGATCTGGGAAGGCAGGCAGGGAGCGTGGAGCTCCGTGGGGACCAGATCAAAGTGGGAGTCGTGGCTCTGTTTGCTCCCTCGGGATGCAGCTTCCATCCCTTCTTCATTAAAAGGAATCCAGAAGGAAGAGAGAGAGGCAGGGAAAAGGGGGATGGGGTGAAGGGGCCTGTCTTGGAAGTGAATCTCAGCCAATGTCTTTTGCTGGCTTTAAATAAGTAAAAAACAAAAAACAAAAAACAAAAAACCCCAAAATTATATCTAAATAATTTTGGTGTGCGGGTATTTGATAAGGACTCTGGAGGACTTCCCAAGTGTTGGTTGTGGTGTTGTCACCTGGAAGATTTTGGGTCAAATCTCAAGAGAAGTTTTTATCCGCCTTGTAGTGGTGCTCCTGGCAAAAGTGGGAGACACTGGTGAAAATCAAGGGAGGCACTGGTAAAAATTAAAGGAAACACTGGTAAAAATTAAGGGAGATAATGGTAAAAATTTAGGGAGACATGGGTAAAAGTTAAAGGAAACACTGGTAAAAATGAAGGGAGATAATGGTAAAAATTTAGGGAGACATGGGTAAAAGTTAAAGGAAACACTGGGAAAAATGAAGGGAGATAATGGTAAAAATTTAGGGAGACATGGGTAAAAATTAAAGGAAACTCTGGTAAAAATAAAGGGAGACAGGTAAAAATTTAAGGAGACAGTTAAGAATTAAGGGAGATACTGGTAAAAATTAAAAGAGGCACTGGTAAAACTTAAGGGAGACAGTGGTAAAAATTAAGGGAGATCCTGGTAAGAATTAAGGGAGATACTGGTAAAAAATAAGGGAGGCACTGGTAAAAGTTAAAGGAGAAAGGTAAAAATTAAGGGAGGCATTGGTGAAAATTAAAGCAAACACTGGTAAAAATTAAGGGAGACGCAGGTAAGAATTCAGAAAGACACTGGTAAAAATTAGGGGAGGCACTGGTAAAACTTAAGGGAAACGGGTTAAAATTAAGGGAGACAGGTAAAAATGAAGGGAGGCTCTGGTAAAAATGTAAGGAAGGAACTGGTAAAAATTCAGGGAGACACTGGTAAAAATAAAAGGAGACTGGTAAGAATTAAGAGAGGCACTGGTAAGAATTAAGGGAGACACTGGTAAAAATTCAAGGAGGCACTGGTAAAAATTGTCTCCTCTATGCAGAGAAAAGGTGCTGATCAATGCTTGTCTTCAAATACTAAAATACAAATATTTTTGGTATTTTAACATCTTCCAAAGCAGGTGATGGGAAGGTCTGTACAGTTTGAAACCTGAGTGGAAAACATGTGTGGTATAAATATGGTAGGAAAGGTAAAACCAGGAGTTACAGCTGAGAATATAACCATTGGTTGGAAAGGCCACTTGGCAGTGCTGGGGCTTTGGTTTTAATTGTGGCTTTAGTGGGGAAGATGCTCAAATATATTAGTAATGCATTCTGAATTAAACCAGCTTAGAAGCATGTGGAAAATTCTCCAGTGTCATTAAAAAGATCACCAATATTGCAGTGCAGATTTGCCACAGTGCTGCCTCTGCCCAGTTCTTGGTCCTGGTTTTTACTGGTGATGGGAGCTGGTCTCTTTTCCAGGTCTCCTCGTGCCATGGAACCAAAACCAAATCCTACTGCAAGGTGCAAAAAATCAATTTTAAGGCAAACAGCACCTGAAAAGAGATTTGAGGCAGACATCCCACGTAGGCCAGTCTGGGGCAACCCTTGCTCAAGGCAGGTCTGGTCTTTAACTGATGGGATTTAAAACAATTCTTCATCTTTTATTTACACTTTTTTCCCCGTTAGCTGCATTTCCTTTCTGCTCCTTGTGTGCTGTAAGAAGGAGGGATGGGATTGGGCTGCAGGAATTTGGTTTGCTTCCTTCTCCAGCTCTGCTGTGGATTATTTAGGCATCCACAAATCCATCTTCCTGGTGGGTAACTTAACACTGGCTTCCTGAGAAAAGCTGAGGCCTTGGATGATTTTTGGAGCATGTTGAAGCATTTTAATGCAATAAATGAATAATGTTCGTTGCTAACAAGGTATCCTGTTGCCATCACTAATAGATTTTGATGGGAGCTCTGGGACAATTAGTTTACATCCTGCAAAGTCATTATTTTTCACTGTGGGGTTGTTCTTTAGCATCGCTCGGAAATATTTCTTTAGGATGGAGATGTTTCATGTGCAGTTTTTTGGGTTTGCCCCAAGATAAACACGGTTTTTGTGGAAACCCATCCGTTATCAATCAATCTTAGGCTGGAGATCCTTCAGCCAACAAAAAATCAACAGCAGTTCTGCTCTCTTGGAAAGAGCTGTGATTTTTTGAAGTGGTTACATTTTAACAGTGATAAGAAAAGCCACAGCCTTCATGCAAGAGCTGCATTCCTGGGAAATGTCTTTTCCTCCATGGAGAGGGCTTGGGAAGTTCTCTGGGAGCAGGTTGCCAATAATGTCAGCAAAGAGCTCCAGCAGAGGGGATGAGCCTGTGCAGAGCTCCAGGTTTGGCTGCTTTGGGTGTCTGACAGAGCATCCCAGCCTGATCTTCCAGCCTGGGGCTGGCCACCAGGACAGGAGACCTTCGTGTCCGTCTGTTTCTCACTCTCTTCCTGGCTGTGGAGAACCAGGATAATGCTGGAGATCAGAGGGCCTTGGGACAAGGACAGGACAAGGGCAGGATGGCTTTAAGGCAAAGGAGGGCAGGGCTGGATGGGGTATTGGGAAGGAATTGTTCCCTGCGAGGGAGGGGAGGCCCTGGCACAGGGATGGAGGGACAGGACACAGGGAATGGCTTCCCACTGCCAGAGGGCAGGGCTGGATGGGATATTGGGAAGGAATTGTTCCCTGTGAGGGTGGGCAGGCCCTGGCACAGGGTGCCCAGAGCAGCTGTGGCTGCCCCTGGATCCCTGGCAGTGCCCAAGGCCAGGCTGGACATTGGGGCTTGGAGCAGCCTGGGACAGTGGGAGGTGTCCCTGCCATGGCAGGGAGTGGAGTGGGATCAGCTTCAAGGTCCCTTCCAGCCCTTCTGTGATTCCATAATCATCTTTCCCCCTCTCCGAATCCGGAATCAAAACCCCAACTGATGGAGTGCTGTGATTGGGGTGTTTGGGCTAAAACACCAAAAGCACCAAACATCTGTGTCCTGCAAGGAGCCCAGAGTGCTTCTGTAGAGCACAAATGGAGCAGTTGCCACAATTATTGGGTGTTTCTCACAATTATGTGACATTTCTCCAGTGATGAGCAAGTTCTTAATTGTGTGTGTGAGGTGGAGGGCAAGAGGAGTTCAACATTTGTGTTTATATAGGGAAACCCAACTGTGGCAAGAGGCTGAGCTGTGGGAAATGTATCCAGGGATGAGAGAGGGAATTATGGACAGGCTGCTCTGGGAATCTCTGATGCCAAAACTTGCACTCTCCATTTACATTTGTATCTCTATGGTAGAAAGTTTGAAACTTAGAAATATATATTTCCCCAATATTTATATTAAAATATTGACCAAAATGGGTAGAGCTGTGTTTAAACTCTGCATTTATTCTGTGTAATTTTGAAAGTGGATGGAGAGCAAATAATTATTTCCAAATAAACATGGTTTTTTCTTTTTTTTTCCTTAACTTTTCCTTAAATCTTGGTTTGATGAGGGATCAAAAAATGCTGATTTCTCAGTAATTAACTTCACTGATAGTTTCATTTATCTCCTTTAGGAATAACACAGTTTAAGATGCCCACAGTGTTTATGGATATAAATTAAACTGATTTTCAAGCCTGCCAGTTTAAGGAGGTTTTGTTTTTATTGCTATTTCTGTGTGGCAGTGATGAGATTAAAATTAAGGGCTGGATGAGAAATAACGATCACATTCTGCAGATTCCAAAATTCAGTTTGATTAGAGCTTCTTCAAGGGGAGCTCTATGGGCTCTGACTGTGCAAAATGAGACTTCTGTGACTCTCCAAGAATCAGAAAAGTTCATCTGATTTTAAGACCAAAGGATTCAGTGGCTGAGCTTTGGTAGGAGTTCTCATGAAAGGTAATTTTACTTATTTGTACTGCAGAAAATCATTAAGGAATTTAATTGGGAGTTCTCAGGAAGTGGCTTTTATACTTAAAAGCCAAATTTCTGAGCTTGTAAGGAGGCTCTGCCTGGTTTTGTAAGGCTAAAATTTCTGGATTTGGATCCAATCACCACAGAGATTATGATCTTGAGCCTACTAATAGATATTTTATTTTTTCCTTAGGTTTTTTTCACTTGTAAGTCATAAAAGTTTTCCAAGGACCCCACAAATCTCAGCCGATCCTGCATCTGCATCCCTGCAGAATGAAATTCTTTGGAGCTGGGCTCTAAGAAACTCTATTGAATTAGGAGAGGTTTAGTTTGCTTAAAAAGCCTCTCTTCCTGTGGTCATAAGTTGAAATTCCCTCGTGGTAACGGGTTCCAGCTGCCTGTGGGGTTTCTTGCTGCTAATTGTTGTTTCAGGGGGATGGTTTGGAAGGGAACTGTTTTATTGTCTGTGACTCTAAACCAGCCCTTACAGCAAGCACAGGAGCAGAAAATCTGCATTTTCCAGCCCTACCGGGCACCATATTGGTTTAAGGAGTTGGAACTTCCTGGATTTGTCATTTCTTAGGAATAGGTTGTTGGTAGGAAAACTCTTTGCTAGGAAGTAAATAGGTTTTTAATTATAAGAGTAATCACACTGTCAAAATGTCACCTGAATAATCAAGGTCACAAAAAGTTTATCAAATAAAATTGACCTGTGTAAATGATACAAAGCTGCATTTAAGTCCTCAAAAGCTGCAGAAATGTTCACAGTGATTTACAACCCTTTAAAATATTTTCTATTTCAATTTCAAGGCGTTGGTTTAATGCTATTTTATAATTTTATTATTAGAACTACACACTGGAATACTGTCTGCATTAGAGTTATGATTGTATTTGAATTATTCAACCTAATCAAAATACAACAAAACTTCAGATTCCTTCTGCTGTTTGGAGTGTAAATCCTCAAGTTTTGGTACAGAAAACAGGTTTAAAATTGTTCTGTTGCCATGGAATCCCAGGATCACGGAATGGGTTGGCTTGGAAGGGATCTTGAAGCCCATTCTGTTCCAAGGGACACCTTTCTCCATCCCAGGCTGCTCCCACCTGGCCTTGGACACCTCCAGGGATCCAGGGGCAGCCACATTTGGGCAGCTGGATCCCAATCAGATCCTTTTCATAAAGGCATAAAGAGAAATTCCTCTGCATGGAAGGCCATTTTTAAAAAGAGAAAGGAGAGCTCCTGGTACTGGTGAAAGATTGTGGTGAGAAAAGGATTGGTTTAACAGCAGGAGGGAACACTTCCAGTGGCACTGGAATGCTGAGCACATTCCCAAGCTGGAATCTCTGCTGTTCAAATCCACTTGACCAAGCACCACTCTCATGGTCCCACCTTTCAGGGATTATTGTGGGGGAAAATGCAACGGATCAGTGCAGAGAGCAGAAGCAAATGAGCCTATCCCCACCTCCAGGCTTCACAATTTCCCCTTAATGCCTCTTAAAAAAGATAGATAAAGTTGGAGTTTCCCAAATAATTATTTACATTGAAAAATTAAATTTCCATTGCAAAGGTAGGTTTAATAAATAATGTTTGATTGCTGATCCTGTTGTCATCTTTCCAGATTTGATGGGAATTTCAACACCGTTGTGTTGCTATAAATAATAATTTGCATTGAAACATTAAAAAGCTGTGTTTTCATTGTAAATGTAGGCTTAATAGGGAATGTTTGATTGCTGATCCTATTGTTGTTTTTCCAGATTTGATGGGAATTTCAACACCAACGTTTCCAGAACCATCAGCTGCGACAGACTCTCGACCACTGTCAACAGCAGAGCCTTCAATCCTGGACGTGACTTAAATTCTGGTGAGCAGCACAGTTCTACTTTGGGGCTTTTTTTCCTTCTCTTGTAGGGTTTTTTTCCCCATTAGACTCAAACATTTCCTTGGCACAGGGAATTTGCATTGATTGCCATAGCAACAAGCTTTTATTTCTCCTTGCAACTGTCACCCTGCTCTTAATTTGAGATTTCGTGATTGAGAGCTGATACCTCAAGTAATGCCCTCAGTCTAAGTACTTTATAAAAATGTCAGGAAGATTTTATTCCAGCCTACCATGGATAATTTTGTTGTGGTTTCTGCACTTTTTATTCCTTCCTTTTGATTTTTGTTCCAAGGCATTCTCCTTCCTAGGCCTGTCTGCTTTGGCATCAGCAGTGTCAGCTGCTGGAGGGGCCACACAGGGAAGTTTCTCTGATCTTCTTAGCTGAGTTCAGCTCATATGAGGCTGCCTTTGCACTGATATGCAAAAGCTACCAAATAGGAGGGCATCTTAAAATATTTCCTTTCTTTGTCTTGTCAGGGCATTTTCTCGACACGTTTAAGGACTTAGAAATATGCTTAGAACCAAAATACACACTACTCATGCCTGAAAAATTCAGCTTTTGGGCCTCTGCTGCAGCAAGGCTCGCTTTTTTTTTTTTATTTCTGCATCCTAATCAGTGGGGATTAATACAGGGATTTCAGTTGGGTTCAGTCAGACTTTGGTCCAGCTGTTCTATCTGACTTTTCAACTTTTTATGGTGCTTGGTGTTGTAAATTAGAGACCATTAATAGACTTTGGTTGTGGGTTTCATTTTGGGGTGAGAGTTGTTTGTTAATTCTTCAGGGGGAATAAAGCAGACTTGGGATTTATTTAATTTAATTTAATTTTCAGAGCTCTTTAGGAAGAAAAGTCTGATTTATTTTATTAACTTGACTAATGGAGTGGCAGACCTGTCATTTCACCCTCACCATCGTGCAACAAATGGGAGGAAGAACCCCACATTTTCAGGAATTCCCTTACTGTTTCTCTTCTTATAGCTCTGCTTTCTGGAT
The DNA here is from genome assembly GCA_013398055.1 of Ifrita kowaldi. Taxonomy (NCBI): domain Eukaryota; kingdom Metazoa; phylum Chordata; class Aves; order Passeriformes; family Cinclosomatidae; genus Ifrita; species Ifrita kowaldi. The sequence continues at coordinate 19,861 of VZRS01000036.1, forward strand.
TTCTAATGAAATATAAAAGGAAAGTGAACAGTCCCCATAGATTCTTTTCCATCCCATCCATTGTATCCCACATCTTGGATGCAGGTGCTGGCCAGGCTGATTTCCTGGCATGCCATGATTTGTGTGGTGTTCTCCGTCCTAAAGCCAGGCACTCTTTGTTCACTCATTATGATTTGCTGAGCTTTGTTTTACTCATCTCTTTATTACAAAAAAACCAAACCCAAACAACTCATTAAAATAATGTTTAAAATCACATGCAGTTGTTAATTAATCAAAATAATTTTTGAAAGCACGCTTACAGTCACTGTTGTAAGAGCAAGGCACTGAATGAATTGCTTCATGGTTTTTATTTAAATTAAATAAAAATCTTTTTCTGCTGCAGAAGTTGGAGGTTAAAAAAAGTATTCAAGAAACATTCCTTATTTTTGAGTGATGAAAAGCAAATAAGTTGCAGTTTCTTGTAAACATGATTTAAATTTCTGGTTTGAATTCCCACAAAAACAGCGGGAATGGGAGTTCAAGGTTCCTGCTGTCCTGGCTCAGCACTGAGGCTCAAGTGTCTCCTCTTCCCTTGCCTCTGGCTTGAAAGATTCCTGATGAAAGGAGAACCTTCAAAACATGGCATTGGCAGGAAAGGGCAGCAGGAGAGGAGAGGGAATTGGAGGGAGAGCAAGAGCAGGGATTTATTGACAGCAGAGTCTCTTCTGGCACTCCTGTTACAGAAACAGCCTTGGGGGGAGGTTTGATTAGGGAGGAAATGTCTGTAAGAGGGAAATGGGATGGAGAGAGTGGATTGAGGCAGGGAAACGGGATGGGAATGGTTAATTGCAGGAACAGAAGTTGGTGCTGGGTGCACACCTTGTGAAGAGAGAAGTTTGGTGTAGGTGAGGTCCAAGGAATGTCCTTGGTCCTCACCTCATGTTTGAAAGTCTGGGAGATCATCACAGATGGGGTTGGGTTGGAAGGACCTTAAAGCCCATCCAGTGGCACCCCTGCATTCCCAGAGGAATTCATGGGCTGGGACAAGAATTGGCTTGGGATAGGCTGGGGATAGAAATGGAGCAGGACATTAAATGGTTTTCAGTGTCTTAAAAAGCAGTTTTGGTTAGAGGGATGGAGTGCTCTGTGCCCCAGCATCCCCCCAGCTGGGAACGTGCTGTCAGCCTGGAAATAGGGGTTAAAAGTGTCATCTGTGTCTTGAAACTCTTAATTTTATCTTTCTGTGGAACCACTTATCTTTGAGTGTACTCAGGACAGAGCCCTTGGAGCCGGTTCTCAATAAATCTATCAATAGTCACATTAAACTAAAACCACCTCTGAAAGAAGACACAGATCAAATACAAAATAATTTCCCCTAATCCCATCATTTTCTTTCTTCTCTCACAAGTGTCCTCATGCAGAGCTGGTGAGGAATCTCTGCTGCACTTTGGGTTTAGGTTCTGCCTCTGCCTCACTGATTTTTATGCTTTAAAAGCCCCAAAAATTGTGGATACACAAATCTGGGTGTTCTCATCGTTGTCTTCCTGAATGAGTTTTTCATTTCATTCTGAACATAAAAGGCAGACTTCCCATGAGTATCTCTCTTTTCCCATGTGAGTTCTGCAGTTTAAATAATCCTGCCTATAAAAAGCTCCTGGCAGAACATTAATTTCTGCTCTGCTCTGCTCGACCTCGCTCTCAGTTCTGGAAATGTTAATCTTGGCCCTCTCCATGCTCAGCGTAAAAAGTGGGATTGGAGTGGTGAAGTTGGAGGTGTTGGAAGGGAATGGAATTTGCACCAGCAAAGCCACAGGAGCAGAGTCTGGGAGAGCCCTTGGTGTGGACAGCAACCCTGAATTCCACCCTGAACAGGGTGTTCAGAAGCTCATGAAACATTCAAATCTATTTTTTCCAGTATTACTGGGTTTTTTATTAAAATAAACATTAATCTTAGGGGAGGGAGAAAGAAATGGATGTGTCTCTTCTCAGCCTTTAAAAAATAACGCTTTTACTGCTGTTTTTTCTTGATATTAGGTAGCTTTTCCAATGTTTTTTAAGATCTTAAAAAGATTTTGTTTTATCTTGGTTGGAGTTTTGCATCTGGATTACTTTGAGCCATTAGTACAAAACAGATAAGGAGAAAGTCTTTATTCTCCAGATGGAGGCACAGGCTTTGGGTAGTTAGATGAAGAGATCTGTCCTCACCACTCTGAACAGTCCTTTATTTATTAAATCTTCCCCAGAGCCAGTACATTATGTTATCAGATTCCTTTGGAGGTTTTTTTCCCTTTGGAATAAACAGGGAGCCAGTAAATCTTTCTCCTTCTCATCCTTGGAAGTGCTGAAATGTCTGTTCCAAGTCAGGCAGCTTTGGCAGAGCGCTCCTCCCCAGAAATATTCAGAGATGGCACCAAGTTGCCCAATAAATTTTGTCTATTTTATTAGAGGTGTTGATCATTTAAACTCTTAGAATCATAAAATACCCAGAGTTGGAAGGGACCATCGAGTCCAGAATGTGGAATGCCTTGGTCATGTCCCTTAAATTGGTGTATTTTAAACTGATTTTTGGCTGAGTTAAAATGGCTGGGAGATATTTGAACAGAAGAGTTAATCCCCCTCCTTCCAAATCCTTTAAATCGAGGAATCTGGTCCCATTCCTTAAAATGAATGAGTTTTTTACTTCTTTTCCCTTCAGAGTCCTAAGGATTGAGCAGGGCTCTGTCCTGGCTCATGCCACCAGCAGAATGTTAATTGTGGTTGAGCTGCAGAGCTTTTCTTTCTGGTGACAGCACAGGAGCTGGAATTGGGTTTGACTCTGGAAAATCCTGGATCAGATCTGTCTGGAGAGTTAGAGGATGTCTTCCCTTGTACAATAAACACATTTCTTGGTGCTCTTTCTTTGCCATGAAGGTTTTTCATGGAGGGACTTGTCAGAGGAGAACTGAAAATTGAACTTCCCTGGTTTTTGTGGGATGAGGTCCGAGGTCGGCAGCTCGGCAAATGTAACGCTAAAGAGGAGGGCTGTAAGAAACCCTTTTATAATGAGCAATTATGTTCAGTAGTTCCTTTTTTTTTTCCCTGACTGTTTGTGCTGTTCTTTGAAGATTAATTAGTTAATGGTTTGGCTGTGCTTTGAAGATGTAAAGTGGTATCTAGAAGTGCTAAGTGATATCATATCGCATTCCCTTTGAAGTTTTATAAACTCTATCACACAGGGCTTTCTTCTTAAAAGTCCTTTTTGCCTTGTGAGATATTTATAATTAGAGAGAATGATCATTTCAAATGCTGTCATGTTCATGCTTTCCAACTTTTCCAGTCTGCAGCAGGATTTGGGGTCAGATAGTTTTGGAGTGACTTGGCAATGCCAGCTCATGGGCAGTTGGCCACTTTTATTCCCAGTCTGTGTCTGGAATTCAGGGATTCCACGAAGGTTTCTGAGGCTCTTTGCTTCTTCCATGAAGTGTGGAATCAAGGCTGGGTCTTTGTTTAGTGGTGCTGCTCACTTTAGAAAAGCAAAATCATTACATCCACTCATTAATGCAGAATTATAGGATCATAATCACAGAATCCCGGAATGGTTTGGGTTGGGAGGGACCTTTAATCCCACCCAGCGCCACCCCTGCCATGGCAGTGACACCTTCCACTGTCCCAGGCTGCTCCAAGCCCCAATATCCAGCCTGGCCTTGGGCACTGCCAGGGATCCAGGGGCAGCCACAGCTGCTCTGGGCACCCTGTGCCAGGGCCTGCCCACCCTCCCAGGGAACAATTCCTTCCCAATATCCCATCCAGCCCTGCCCTCTGGCAGTGGGAAGCCATTCCCTGTGTCCTGTCCCTCCAGCCCTTGTCCCCAGTCCCTCTGCAGCTCTCCTGGAGCCCCTTTAGGCCCTGCAAGGGGCTCTGAGGTTTTCTGACAAATTTAGCCTTTAGCTGTAGGCTGGGCGGGCAGCTCATCTCACAGTCAGCTTTTGATTGGGGTCCTTTGATGGAATAACCTTTCCAAGGGCTGGTTTTCCTGGGAGGAGCAGGTGGGAATAAGCTACAGGCACTGAGGGGGTAGAAAGTTTGGGGTAAGTGAGGTTTAGGCTAAAAAAAAGTCATCTGCTGTGTGTCCTGGCAAGGACCAAGACTTGAGGAAATATCTGCAGGGCATTCTTACAGCTTGAGTGGATGGAAAATAAGAATGTGCTTAAAGAGAAAAAGTCTGGATTTTTCAGCCATGGCTTATCTGCAGGGAGATTGTCTGCTGTGGTCATAAAAAAAGGGGAAAAAAAGCAGAGTTAGGATAAAATTGGTGATCCCTGGGGAGGGCATTACTGAACTAACACTGGCTGGAGGAAACATGAGCACAACTGTGTAAAGAGGAAGAACAGCAGAGCTTGAGTTTCAAAACCAGTTGTTTTATGGGGAAAATGAACACTTTTAAATCCACATACTCTCGTGGGGAAATAAATACAGCTCGTGGCCTTGCAGGAATGAGAAGTTTATCTTTAATATAGCAGGGATTAAAAAAAGCCAAACCCTTTAAATTATGAACTCCTTTATTGTAATGTTTTTGGTAAAATGAGACTGGACAAGTTATTTCATCCAGGCTTTAACTGAGTGTTCACATGTCAACTTTGAAATTACATTTTTCAAGTTCTGGAACTCACAACAAAAACTCCAATACCAGAATTTCAGCCTCTTTTTACAAAACAACTTCACCCCCGGAACAATGAAATCCTGGTGACTGGACATAAAAAGAAGGATTTAAATGTTTTTTAGTCTCATGGCCCTTCTGCCTGCAGGAGGAAGCAGCAGTTCAGAGAAAAACTTGATTTTGGAGGGGGATGAGGAGAGGAATCTCTGGTAGTCCTTGGTACATTGAGACAGGGAATTCTTCTCATGAGAAGCTGCATTTTTGCACAAAACTCAGCAGTCCCAGCCCAGGATCCCAGTGGGATTTGCAGGCGCTGTGGGAAGTGTAAAATACTGTGGCAAAGAGGAGTGGGGAAAGCCCGGGGTAGTGGTTTTTGCAGGGTAATTACTCTGAGCTGAGTGTGGAGAGAACATCGTGGCCACAGCCAGTCTGGGAAACCTGAGTAAGTGCTAAAGTGTGGAGGATGTGGAACTCAGACTATCCTCAGTGTGGGTATTTGGTTGTAGAGTGTCTGGCTACGGTTTGAATGTGCCCTGCAATCCTTTCCAACCCAAACATTGGCATATTTGATAATGGAGGAGATGCAGGAGGTGAAGCTGGCGTGTTTGCAGTGCCAATCCTGAGGGAATGCTGAAGGGAAATGCTGAGCAAAAGGTGAAGCACTGGAAATCAGAGCCCTCCTCTGCAGTTCTCAGAGTTCTGCAGTCAAAGAACCTGAAAAGAGAAATGGCAAGGAAATATTTTCTTTTTTTCATGCATGTTAAGCTGATGTGATCCCCTTTATTTGCTAGGTAAAAACTAAAGTTATCAAACATCCAGATTTTATTTTCCCTCTGCTGCAAGTAGAGAGGATGTTCTGCCCTGAGTGGAAAATAATCCTGTTAATGCTGTGGTGCTGAGGGGGTTTGTGCCTCCCATGCTGATGACTTCCCATCCCCTCTCTCCTGGGAGCATTTTCCTTTTGTTTTAAGGGACTCAGAGCTGCCTGAGATCACTGGTGTGGCAAAGTTGGTGATTCCATGGGATGAACATCAATCCCTTTGTTCCTCCAGGCTGAAGGGAGAGCAGACAAGGTCCATGGGACATTCCCACTGCACTGTGAGGCAGAAATCCCAATGCCCATGGGATCTGTTCCCTTCCCAATGCCCACAGGATCTGTTCCCTTCCCAATGCCCATGGGATTTGTTCCCTTCCCAATGCCCATGGGATTTGTTCCCTTCCCAGTGCCCATGGGATGTGTTCCCTTCCCAATGCCCACGGGATTTGTTCCCTTCCCAATGCCCATGGGATCTGTCCCCTTCCCAGTGCCTGTGGGATTTGTTCCCTGCCCACAACAGGAGGCTGGAACAAGATGATCTTTAAGGTCCTTTCCTGCCCAAACCATTCAGGGATTCTGTGCCACCTCTGCCTCAGGTGACTCAAACACAGCCATCCCAGAATGCTCCGGATTTCCTCAATATCTGGACACTCCGTTGCTTTCCCTCGGTGCATTAAACACTTTTTGGATTTGGGATGTTTTGTGTTTTTACCAAGGTTTTTACCAGTCAATCAGTCAGTTTTGGTCATATTGCCAAGCTGTAGTTTTTTAATTGCTTTTATTGCTCGTGTTAATTGGTGCTTCCTTAGAGATAATTTTAATAAGAAAGTACCACATTTTAAAGATAATGAGTGTGGCCTGTGAACTCCAAGAGGGTTTGAGCTCTGCACCGTGGTTGGATCCTGAGCTCAGCTCCTGCTGGACTGCAGAGCTTGGGAACATGTCACTGACCTTTGTTGTAACTTGTCCGTGCAATGAGTAATTAATGATCACTCCTCAGAGTCCTGAGGGACTTGCAGCGAAGTTGCAGCATAGCTGCTAAGAACTGTTATTACCCTTCCTTCTGAATTTTATGAGCTTATCAGCAGGAATTTCTTCCTGCAAAGGATGATCAGACCTTGGAACTGCTCAGGGAGGTTCGGAGTGCCCATCCCTGGAGGTATCCAAGGAGTTCCTGGACGTGGCACTCAGTGCTCTGGGCTGGGGACAAGATGGGGATCAGTCACAGACTGGACTTGAAGGCCTTTTCCAACCTCAATGATTCTGTTATTCCATGATTTTGAAAGCAAGAAAGTGGTGAAGATGCTCAGGGTGAGGAAGGGTGGGACCAGCACGGAGCACTTGGAGAGTGTGGCCACTGCGTGACCCCTGGAGGGAGTGTGCTGTGTTTTCCCTGAAAAAAGAGATTCTCCATATTTCTTAACCTTTTCATCTCTTTCTGCACAGTGAATATGTCCTTAACTCACATTTTAATGGAAAACTATTTTTGCTAATTGTTCATGCAGAGATTTTTGAACAGAAATTAGAATAGGCGATGGCAGCAGGTTGGAGCTGTGAGCACCAAACCTGTTTAATATTTTGGAGTTATTCCAGCAAAAAGAACAGGATTTTTTAACATGAAGGTTTTTTCCTTTATGGAAAGGATGTTGACCATGTGTTTATTGTTACAGGTAGATGTAGGGGTGTGTATATATTATATATAATTGCCTTAATCTCTTCCTTCCTCGCTCCAGCCTTGCCTTCCCGGGGCCTGGGTGTACTTCAGAGATTCAGGAGTTGTCATCACATATTAAACAAAATCTGTCAAATCCAGTGTTGAGTTTCCAAAAGACTTGAACTATTTGCAGATCAGTGGGGTTTTACCAGTGAGTTTTACCCATCCTAAGCTGAGCAGTTTGTGTTTCACGTTGGGCCCTGGTTGTTCTCCTCCAAACACCACGAGGGAGGCCGTGAGTGACGAAACCTCCGAGTCTGAGCTGCCTTTGTAACTCTGCTTCATTTTCCCTCTCCACCCTGCAGTCCTGGCTGATAACCTGAAGTCTAACCCAGGAATTAAGTGGCAATATTTCAGCTCGGAAGAAGGGATTTTCACCGTGTTCCCAGCTCACAAGTTCCGGTGCAAAGGCAGCTACGAGCACCGCAGCAGGTAGGATTTGCCTCCTTCCAGTTTCCTGGGAAAAGTGGTAATATTGGATTCCTCAAACCCTGATTTCATTCAGTGTTGTGCTTTGCCAAGCTGACAACATTCATGAGTAACTTCTAATGGAGTCCCTTGGGTTTTCTTAGGGTCATTTTTAAAGCACAGGTTTTCACTTCTGAGAAACGAAACTAAAATTCCATACAGGTTCCTCACCTCTCCCAAATTAAATCAGTTATAAATAGCAGTGACTTGGAAATTGTAGGTCAGCCTGCAGGCAGAGTCTGACTTAAATTTGACTCATACTTGACCCCAGTTAATAAAGCAGTGAACACATATCCTACTGATTTGGTAGGTGCATCACTTTGGGGAGGGAGGGGAAGGATGAGAGACTGGAAAGGAGCATTTTTCCCCAGGTTCAGGTGGCACATCATGGATAGTAGGGAAGCAGCAGTGACAATTTCCTTCCACTAAGATAAAAAAGGAAAAATGAAGGATCAGCTGGTGGCAAGGTTTCCTGCACAGGGATTTCTGTTCTCTAGACATGAAGCCAAGAATTTGAGGTGCAGTATTTTTCCATGTTTTTTCTGGCAGTCCCATGGGATTGGTGAAGGTGGGAAGGTGCAGTGGCGTTAGTATCTCTGGTCACACATTAATTAATAGTACCAGTTAATCAGTCTGTGCAGGGGAAGCAGCAGCACACCCAGAAACCTTCTGGGGACACTGAGGAGGGTTTGGTTTCCTGTCAGGGTTGAGCAGTCAAAAGTTTGCTGATGGTGTCTTCAGTGTGTCATCAAAGCACCAAGTCCTGAGCTCTGCTGGGTTTTCTGGGCCCTTGGAAAGGTGTGGTGTGAAGAGGTGTGAGCTGGGCTGCCCCAGTCCTGCTCAGAGCTTTGACACTAAAAGCATCAGTGATTTTATCCAAATCGCTTAGGCTGGGTCATAGTTCCTCCGTGGCTAAATAAGGGATCTCTTTTTGGTAATACTTACTTCAGAGGGTAGTTTGGGTGAATTAATTAATTAATGCTTCAGTGCTTTGAAGATCAAAGGCCCTGTTTGAGTTGCAGGTATTAATCCAGGGTAGAGCTGCAGGCTGTTTTACAGCTAAGACCTGATCTGTGCCAGTTGTTTACTGCAGTGCCTTGTCTCAAATCTTCTGCATTTCCTTTCCTCTTAATAAGATTTCTGTGGCTGCCTTTGATATAATAAAATTTAGATCCCAAAACTCTCACTTGACTGTAACTAGCTTTGTGTCTGGACTAAAGAGGAAAGAGAAACTTGCCATTTTATTTTTTATCCTTCCTCCGTGCTGAGGATCTTCCTAATTTATTCCAGGTTGAAACCTCGGTGTGAGAGCCTGGGAACTCTTTCACACATCTCTCAATATTGAGCTGGGTCTGAAAACACTTCCCTGAAAAGAAGCTTCTTGGTGTTAGCACAGGCACGTGGCAGCACTGAGAGTCCTCACTGGTGTTAGCTCACTTTGGGATGTAAAACTGGGCAGACCCAAGGGCTTGTGGGGCATGACCCGGGTGAGAGTCATCCCAGGGCACCAAGGGAAAACCCTGCCTTGGCCAGAAGCTTCTCACAACAACCCAAACACCCTGGGCTGATCAACTCCCTGCAGCTGCACAGGTCTTTACTTGTCATGGCACCAGCACATCCCCATTGCTGCACTCAGTTCACGTGTGGGTGAAGTTCCCAGCAGCCAGGATTTACCAGGAGGCATTTTCTTGTCAGAGCTTCATTCAGACCTTGGTGTGAGCTGCTGCAGACAGTGATCCCAAGCATAAGGGTTTATTCCTGAAAGCATGTGCTGTGACACAGAGAGAAGAACCTGGTTTAGGTTAAAAAATTCAGAGTGAAGGGCATTTCTGCATGTTTACATTCCCAGCTGGCCTTCCCTGGTACAGGTTTTTGTAAGGGCAAAAATTCCTGTTATAATTCATTGTTTCTTCGTGGTTGTTTGCTTTGGTTTGTAAATTCCTGCCCATTTTCCCTTGTGAGCATTTCAGTGGGGCTGACAGGGTGCCTGATGATGGTGGTTTGGCTTTTGTTCCTCCTCAGGCCCGTCTACGTCTCGACCGTTCGCCCTCAGTCCAAGCACATCGTGGTCATCGTGGACCACGGGGCCTCAGTCACAGAGACACAGCTCCAGATTGCCAAGGATGCTGCCCAGGTGATCCTCAGCTCCATAGATGAGCACGACAAGGTGAGGTTTCTCCAGGCAAGGAGCAGCTTTCCCTTGGTTTTTGGGTCTCACCCAAAGTGTTGTTTTCAGGCCATGGACTCCTGCGGATCTGGGAGCTGCCTGTGAGGGGTGGCAGAGCAGTGAGCTCACTCCTGGAGCCTTTCTGCTGCAGGGGAAACATTTGGGGATCTGCAGCCTGGGAAAAAAGTGAAACCCCACTGATATGAGGCAAAATCTTGTACCTGAGCAAGGTTTAAAGGCTCCTCCATCTCAGCAGAGACTTCAGTGGTGGTCAGCAGGAAGAAGAGCCATGCTCCAAGCACGACACCTTCTCACATCCCAGACTGCTTTGAGCAACTCATTTCACCTCTGAGCCTCTCTTTTTCTCTTGTGAAAGTGGAAATTATTTATTCTCCTGCTGCACTGGGGTTAGCTGAAGGGTAATTTCTGTTTGGAAGGTTCACAGATAATTATGGTACCAGCAAAGGGCTGAGAAATCTGGGTTTGATTTCTTGCTCTGTCACTGGTACTCGCTTAGCAATGAGAAAGTCACTTAACCTGTGATTGATTTCAGTACAGACAACCAGGGACCCATAAGATGCTTCTTTAAGAAGTCTCCAATTTGGCCTTTACTTTTAGTAACTCTCTGCTGGTGGGACCTCAATCAATCTTTCTCTTTTGGTTTTCTTTTGTGAGTAGGAGGAGTTTCAGTTAAATCAAACTGAACAACAGCTGATGATAATCTTTGCCTAAAGTTTTCTCATGAATAGTGTGGGAAAACCACTTGTAGCTTTGTGCTTTTAGGGATATTTAATATGGTAAAGCAATCTTACAGTTCAGCAGAATTAAGAGCACTTAAATTTAAGTGTCAGAAGGGTTGGTGTTAATATAGAGAATAGATTTAAGACACATATTCCTTGGTCAGGGGTTACAGAACCTGTTACACAGGTATCTAATTACTGCTTAATTCTGGGACTGTCTTGCCTCAGCCATGCTCCCTAATGAAGTTTGTCACTCAGTTAATGAGCCTGGTGTGTTAGATGTCATTAAGGCATGGTGGTAACCCTTGCATTAACTTATTTACAGGAAAAGCTGATGTCAGAGTCGCCGTGCTCTGACTGAAACGTTAAAACCACAAAAAGCTTTGCTGGGAGCAGTCCTTAGAGGGGTTGTTTATTTTTTTTTTCATTTCTCTGTGCACTCCACTTTTCTCTGGGCTCTCCAGACTTTCCTGAAAATGCTCTCTGCTGATTTCCCTGTGAGTTCTCCCTGCCCAGAGCAGAGCATTAACCATTGCGTGGGAGCAGAGTGAAGCTGACTCTGCTGAGAAACAAAGACCAAAAATCTCTTTTCCTTAAACTCCCCATAACCCTTTTGAAATTTGACAGATTTATCCCTCAAGCATTTCTTTCCCAACAATCAACTTTTAAACCCATGGAATCTCTTCAGCTGGCTTCTCCCTGTGCTGTGTGTCTGGGTGTGCAAAGCACCCTGCTGGGAAGGCCATCCCTGGAATCTCTTCCCCCGGCAGATCTCGGTGCTGACGGTGGCGGACGCGGTGAGGACCTGCTCCCTGGACCAGTGCTACAAGACCTTCCTGTCCCCTGCCACCAGTGAGACCAAGAGGAAGATGTCCACCTTTGTCAGCAGCATCAAGGCATCCGACAGCTCCACGCAGCACGCCCTGGGCTTCCAGAAGGCTTTCCAGCTCCTCCGCAACACCAACAACGGCACCAAGCTCCAAGGAAGTAAGGCAGCCTCTGCTTGTGCCCGCCTGCTTCTTGCTGGGCCTTGCCAATGTTTTCTTCCTTCACATCCTCACTCTGGCAGAGGCCAAGGGAGAGCAGTGTGTTGAATATTAACAAAAATGGTGCTCCCTTCCCTCTTTTATTTTAAGGAGCGTTTCCTTGGGCTGGAATCCACACGAGGGACTGGTGGATGTGGCCATTTCCTTCTCATTTGTGTCACTTGCTGCCTGGCCTTTCTTTTGAAGGAAAGAGGAAAATGCAGGGTTGAAGTGTCTGATAGCTGAGTTATTTCCCCAGTCTATATGGGGGAAAAGGAGGATTTGCAAGGAAAATTGCAGCTTCTGCAGGTTCATTTAATTACTGCTGGCACATTTGCATATGGATGATGTGCCTGACTGGAATCCTGGGGAAGTGGCCCTTGCTTCTCAAGGAGTGGGTTTTTTTTGAGAATGCCAATTATGGGTGATATTTTATGGAACACAAAGCTGTCCTGGCTAAATGCTTCATCTCAGAATACCCCCCAGAATTTTTCATACTCATTGTGAGCTTTCTCCTTGCCCTTCCCAAGATTGGGGTTTTTCTGGGTGTTTTGTGTAATGAGGATGTGGTGGAAGACATGGGAAAGATGGATGTGGAATCGAGGGGCACATTTGCTTGCCAGGAAGCTGTGGAAGGCAAATTCTGTGCTCTGAGTGCTCCCTGGATTTGAGTGCCCCTGGCAGTGCCAGGCAGGGTGAAGGGAACAGCCCATCTCCATGGGGATACTCCGATTATGTAACACAATTCCCACACCTTGGCCCTGTGCCTGCTCCAGGGAGTGCAGATCCATCAGTGTCCCAAAGGGCACCAGCTCAGAGGCTGTGCAGAGCCAGAGAGAGAGGAAAAGTCCAGGAATTAAAGCACTTTGGAAAGAATGAGGAAATACCCTCGCATTCCACGTGACTTCCCTTGGGTTTGTGGAATGGTGCTTTTGCTCCCAAAGGTTCAGCCAATTCCTGAGCTTCAGGTACAGGGAGATTTTGTGTGACTGGACAAAGCATAAGGTTGGCAAGGGCAGGGTTTTACCATCCTCTGGCAAAACGAGGAAAGGGGAGCAACTCCATCAAATGAAAAATAACCAGTGCAGTGCTGCTGCAGCTGGCTGGGATGGGATGCATTTGTCATCAGGAGTTATTCCAAGCACATCAGCTGAGGAGTCTTGCAGCATCCTCCTGCATATTCCCTATTCCTGGAAGTGTCCAAGGCCAGCTTGGACAGGGCTTGGAGCAGCCTGGGATGGTGGGAGGTGTCCCTGCCCATGGCAGGGGTGGAATGAGATGGGCTTTAAGGTCTCTCCCAACCCAAACCATTCCAGGACTCTGTGATTTTATGTTTGGCACTGTTTTATATTGGGATTAGAAGTTTTGGCATATTCATACTTCACTAGGTTTCATATCAAGCAACTGTTTTGGGGCACAAGCACAGAAAGTTAAAATGCAAATGCTTTGGATTTAGGTTTTCTCTCCATGTGGAAGATTGTGAAGATCTAATGTGTTTACAACGAATTTCAGGATTCCTGGGGTGAGACACAATAGGTTTGAGAAGAGGATGTTTATAAAACACGTCTCATTTTCTTGAAAATAATCTTTTCATCTTTTTAAAAAAGCAAAACAAACCCACAAAAAAAAAAAAAAAAGTCCTTCATTCCACTGTTAATTTTCTAACATCCTGTTCCCAGAGAACAATGTGTGGGTGTGGCAGGGAAGCTGCTGAGATGCAGCCTCAGCCCCAAATTCACACTGGCAAAGCCAGAGGGGAACTGCTGGTGTGAGATGGGACAAATGTGCTGTTAAACACGTCTGGATTTGTGCCTGATGCCAGTTCCTGATGCAGTCCTGCTCAGCAGATCCTCATCCCAAACTGTGACAAAATGCTCCAAAAGCTGCTTGCTCTGGTCCCTGATGCAGGTTTAGGACTGGCTCTTGTTGCTCCTTTTAGGCTGCAGCACCATGCCTGGCTGCAGATAGAATCTCTGTGCTGTAGCCTAGGAAACACAGCAACAGTTTTCCTTAAACTCCACCCAAAGCTGCTTTAATACCTGGCTTTGCTTTTTTCCTTACTTTTAGCCCTTACAAAAAACTGAGGTAGAAATTCCCCCAAATTAACAGCACCTCCTGTTTGTGTCAAAATCTGGTTCTGGCTGAAATTCTGTTTGAGTCATGAGGACCAAATGTGCAAGTCAAGGCACTGATACCTGTTTAATGAGACAGCACAGCAAATCCAGCAAAAATCTAGGTGACACAAGGAAGCTGGGATGTGACCAGCTCAGCCCAGTGCTCTGGATTCCCTGTGGATGATCCCGATCTGTGTCTTCACAAACCACTTTTAATACTGAGATAAATGTGATGGAACAGCTTGGGGAGTAAGCACAGGGCTGTGAATTGTTGTGTTCAAAGGCTTTGGGGTAGGACTTTGGCCAGGAGCATCCTCAGCCTGAAAAACGTGTTCCAGGGAAAGTGTGAGGGGCCAGGTCACATTCCCAAGCTTTCCACTCTGCCCTGCTCCGTGGGAAGGCATCCTGTGCAGCTCCATGCTGTAGGATTGCAGGGTGGGAGGAGAACAGAGGGGCAGGAGATGAAAACTGCAGGGTTTTTACCTTTGTGGAGCCTTTTCCATGGAGCTGGAGCAGCTGCTGCAGGTGCTGGAGCCGCGTGCTCCTGCCTGGAGGCAGCCAGGCTCCTCAGCCTGGAGAAGGATCCAGGGAGACCTTAGTGCCTAAAGGGGCTCCAAGAGAGCTGGAGAGGGACCTTGGACAAGGGATGGAGTGGCAGGAAAAGGGAGAATGGCTTCCCACTGCCAGAGGGCAGGGATGGATGGGTTATTGGGAAGGAATTGTTCCCTGGGAGGGTGGGGAGGCCCTGGCACAGGGTGCCCAGAGCAGCTGTGGCTGCCCCTGGATCCCTGGCAGTGCCCAAGGCCAGGTTGGACATTGGGGCTTGGAGCAGCCTGGGACAGTGGGAGGTGTCCCTGCCATGGCAGGGATGGCCCGGGGTGAGCTTTAAGGTCCCTCCCAACCCAAACCATTCCATGACTCCAAAGCCAGAAGGTGCCTCTGGGGTTTGCTGAGGAGGACAAGCCCTGGTGCTCCTGGGTGGCCGATAGGCACCAAACCAAACAGAAGTTTGGTGAGGGCCAAGAGTGAAACTTGAATACCAGAGGCTGTAATCCATGAGGCTGCAGTGTGTCCATCCCCTGGAGGTGCCTGTGGATCCCTGGATGAAGCTGCTGGGAGCAGATTTCAGGGCTTTCAGCACAAGGCTCGCCCGAGTTAAAAATCTGATGCACTTTGTGCTGTGTGTGTGATTCTGTTTTAGATACTGATATGGTCATCATTTATCTCTCGGCTGGGATCACTTCAAAAGATTCCTCTGAAGATGATAAAAAAGCCACTCTGCGTGTCATCAACGAAGAGAACAGCTTCCTCAATAACTCAGTGATGATCCTCACTTATGCCCTCATGAATGGTGAGAGACGCCTGGGATTTCCAGGCCGTGAAATTCCCCTTCCTGGCACAGCACAGCTCGTTTGTTAAGCTCATTCAAGAATAATTCCAGGCTTTACTGGGAGCAGTTTGTTAATGGATTTTGGCACATTTAATCCAGAAGCTGCATCCAGATGTTGCTACTTTTTATAACTGTGTTTATAAACCGGTGTTTATAACTGTGCCACTCTATGCTTGTGTATCCCAGTGCAGCTGCAGGGATATGAAGTGTTGTGGTCTGGATTGTCCAGACTGAGTTAAATTTGATAATTACTGCAACTGCAAACCTTCCTGGGGGCTTCTTGGGGCAGCAAACTGGGGCTAAGTGTGATTTCATCAGCTAGGGAGGGTAAATGGGAGATCAAACCTGATCTGAAATGCTTTGATAACCTGGGAACCAACTGAGAGTGAAGTTAAACACGAAGATCCCCCACCCATTTTCCAAAAAAGCATTTTCAGCACGAAGGCAGTTTGTTGTGTCACTGAAAACTGCCAAGGAAATTAATGCTTAACGTAGTGGATGATTTGGTTGTAAATTTAAACACTCATCTGAGACTCGGGCATGCAAAAGGCTTTGATTTGTCGGCAGGAGTTGAGCCTGGGACTTGTGCAAAGTGTGGAACTGGAGTGTTTAGGCTGGAGAACAAAGCCTGTTATCTCCCAGGGCGGAGGATTCGCTCCTGGCCCTGCCTGTGGGCGAGCCACCGGTGGAGCACAAAGAGCTGTCCTGTGGATTTATGGGGCACACAAGTCTTTGTTCCAAGGGCTTTGTTGAAAGTGGGGATGTGAACAGCATGGCAAATTTCTGCACTGTGCAGCAGAGAGAGGCAATCTCATTAAATTTTGTGGTAGGTAATTAATTTTCCTCAAACCAATCTTTAAGCACTTCATCACTTCAATAGGAATTTAGAATTTTCAGTCCTGCAATACAGAGTATGGATCATTCTGCTTTTATTTACAGTCCTTGGGAGTGGGATGCAGAAGCCTGGATGGAAATGAAGCTGGTTTTAGCTGTTTGCTTGTGTTTTGTGCCCCTGCTGCGTGGCAGAGGGGGTGACAGGGCTGAAGGAACTGGCCTTCCTGCGGGACCTGGCCGAGCAGAACTGGGCCAAGTACGGGGTGCCCGAGCGGAGCGCGCTGCCCGTCACCAAGGGCAGCATGATGGTCCTGAACCAGCTGAGCAACCTGGAGACCACCGTGGGCAGGTTCTACACAAACCTGCCCAACAGGATGATTGATGAGGCTGTGTTCAGCCTGCCCTTCTCGGATGAGATGGGGGATGGTGAGTGCTGACCTTGGGTTCAGGTGTAAAACCATCAGAGAGCAGGTTCCCCGTGCTTATATATCCCCAGATGCACTGTAATCCTACAAGATTTGGGGTTTAGGTGTGTTTCCAAGCCTTTTTGCCTGTAGCATTTTCATCTGCAGGAGGTCTAGTTGGGAAAAAAGTGGGAACAAGACAAGGAGTCGACAGATTTAGTTTGGATTCTCGGGGTGAAATTTGTTCCTGTGTATGAGTACATACACAGCATTCATCATTTAATCTGGGGGGAGAAATTCTTGGTACTGGAGGGAAACAGGTTGGAATGGCAGCCCTGTGTCAGAGCAGGATGGAACCAGCCCTGCAAATGGCACAAGGAGAGAGAATTAATTACTGTCTCAAGCTGGCCACCCTCAGCCCTTCTTGGCTTCAGCACACCTGGGCTATTGTGAGACCCAAACCAAATTTAAGGCTGTTCTGAGCAAATCTGAGTCCGAGCTTTTGCTCCTTCCTGCATTCCCTCCCTGGGTGATTAAGCTGTGTTGTTGCTCTCTCCCAAAGCCATATCCAAGCACCGTGGAAAACGTGAGCAACCAAAGGATTGGGAATGGTGCAAGAGAAGTTTGTCTTTCAGGGGTTTCAGAGTGTGCTTAAAGGCTTGTGCATGCAAATGGATTTTATGTTGGGTTGAGGGAACAGCTGCTGAGTTTACAAACAGCAGTGGAGAAAATAGGAGTAAGAAGGTATTGCAGAGTTCTCACCTCAGGCATGAGGTGCATCCAAACTGCTGGGAAGTTATGGCTGTGATTCCCAGCACAGGGGCAACACTGGGATCTAGTTAAGCAGAGGAGGTTTAATATTCTTGTGATGCAATTAGATGAGCAATAATTCATCCCAACTGTTGCTGTACAGGGACAAAGTCACTTCCTTCCTCTTCCATCCTATTTTTAAAGGCCTTAAATTCTGTTAAAGGAACAAAGGACTCTGTTGGCTTTTCATACAAATTTATTTCTTACCTATAAGGAATCACTGACAGCCCCCCAACCATCACTTGTGGTGTGTGTTCTAATAAATTGATTAATGTACTTTAGGTCACTATCAGAAACACAAATTAACTGATTAGGGAGAGTGGCTGACAACAGCCAGACATGACAGAAACCCTGCTGAGCCTCCCTGGCCATATTCCAGCATGGAATAGATATAAAATTTAATTGTGTAGCATTTCAAAAGGCTCTGTTTCCTCTAAAAATAATGAACCAGATAATTTTGCTGGTGGTTTTATGGTGTTTGTCTCCTTCCAAGGCCTGATAATGACTGTCAGTAAACCCTGCTACTTTGGGAACCTCCTGCTGGGAATTGTTGGAGTAGATGTCAACCTCGCCTATATCCTGGAAGATGTCACCTATTACCAGGACTCCTTGGGATCCTACACCTTCCTCATTGATAATAAAGGTAATGTCATCAAATAATCTCCTCTAGTCCCCCTGAGCTCATGAACCACCAGTTTTGAATTCTCATGTCTCTGAGCAGTCTCCAAGTGCTGAATGATAATATTTATTAAAAATTGAATTGCATGTTGTTGGTTAGCTCTGCCTGAGAGTTGCTGGAGATTTTAGATGGATTCATGACTTGAAACTTCTGTGCTGGAGTTCTGATTTGGAAACTTGCTGTGGGGATTTCCTACACCTGTGACATCCAAGGAAAGAGGAAAAACTGGTATAAATGTGTGTCCAGCTCTTTTCCTCTGATCCATCTTATTTTATTGCTTATTTTTTCAAGCTGGTTTTCATTTGCAACCCCTTTGATGACAAGATTGTTTGGTCACTGCCATCTTTGCCAAAATTATATATAATGACTGTACATTCTTTTTCCCCCCTACAAACACCCATCCTGGGCTGAGAGTTTTAATGCATTCCACGTTTGGGGCTGTGTGTTTGGTTTTTAGGATACACTCTGATGCACCCCTCCCTGACCAGGCCCTACCTGCTGTCTGAGCCTCCTCTCCACACAGACATCATCCACTACGAGAACATCCCCAAATTCGAGCTGGTGCGCCAGAACATCCTCAGGTGAGGGCTGGGATGCAACTCCCAAATGGGAAGTATTTCTGAGGAATTTTAAGAGGTTATAAGGTAAAATTCTTCTTCCTACAATACCTGGATACTTGGAGGAATTTTTTGCCCCTGGTTTGGTTTTTCCTCCAACTTTCTTCATTTGTTGTGTAGTGTTTCCCAGCTGATCTGGGGAATATTCCTTCTAATCTCTCTCTTCCCTGTCAGGAAGATTTCCCACTCCTTGGTCTGGGTTTTTCTTTATCCTTTGCCCAATCTGAGAGTTTTTAAGCTCAAAATGTGGGGTACACAAGTGCATTTTCAGCACACACACACTTTCCTTCCCCAAGCACAAATAACAGTTAATTCCCTCAATTCTTATGATAATTACATAAATACACAACAGAAGGATTTTGCTTAAGTCCTACCAGTTTTGCTCAGGGTTGAATGAACTGCTGGATGTTTTATCTGCCACTGCAGCATTCCCTTGGGCAGCCAGATCATCACAGTTCCTGTGAACTCCTCGCTGTCCTGGCACGTCAACAAGCTGAGGGAGATTGGGAAAGAAGCCTACAATGTCAGCTATGCCTGGAAAATGGTAAGGAAAGCTAGTGTGGGATGGCACAGAGGGAGCTCATGGCTCTGCTGCTCTCCTTCCTTCAGTTTGGGAGTATCTGAGCACTAATCTCAACCCAGGGATTAAGGTGGAATCTAAGGTTAAACATAACCCAGGTGAATTCACTGATGCCAGTAATAATTGGTCACTTTGTGCCAACAAACTCAAGAAGGAGCTTGTAGATCATTTCACAGTATTAAGTTAAATCCAACTGAAAGGATTAAGCTGAGCAGTTTTAAGAGATTAAATCTGTCATTGTTTAACAGAATTTCACACAGGAAGGTGTCTGGAGCTGATTTTCTAATATGGTAATGCTGCATTTAATATCAAACTCCCTTTGCAGAGCAGCAGGGACACTCCAAGGTTTGCTGGGCTGGGGTAATTTAAAGTCCTTCAAATACCCAAACCAGTAAAACATGTGGCACATGCAGCACCCAATTAAGAGTGGAAATAATAAAATCTGGTATTTGAGAGTGAATTTGTTTGTACTCTCCATAAAGGGAACACCAGTGTGTGTCCAACCATGGGAACCTGCTGCCTCTCCTCTGTTAATGACAGAACATATCCATGGAACAGTGTTGGAGTTTCTAACAGTGTTAGAAATTATTGCTGATTGAGCAACAAAATGAGAGTCTCGTTTGGTTTTCAGGAAAAAAGATGACAATATTTTTATTTTCTGTGTTAAGTATGGAAAAGTGGTTTTTGTACAACTCAGTGGCCCTGATGCACAGAAATTCTGTACATCCTGCATATTCTGGTTCTGTTTGGTGACTGGCTGGTGTTCTGCAGGTGCAGGACACGTCCTTCATCCTGTGTGTGGTGGTGATCCAGCCAGAGGTGCCTGTGAAGCAGCTGAAGAACCTGAACACGGTGCCCAGCAGCAAACTGCTCTACCACCGGCTGGACCTGCTGGGCCAGCCCAACGCCTGCCTGCACTTCAAGCAGCTGGCCACCCTGGGTAAGGGCCCTGCCAGCCTGTCCTGGCCACCTCAGGGACACAGGAGCATCCAGCTTGGGAAAAACCTCCAGGATCCAGTCCAAGCTGTGCCCAATCCCCATCCTGTCCCCAGCCCAGAGCACTGAGTGCCACATCCACAAATTCCTTGGGCACCTCCAGGGATGGGCACTCCAAACCTCCCTGCACAGCCCCAAGGCCTGACCACCCTTTCCATGGAGAAATTCCTCCTGATGTCCAACCTAAACCAGCCCTGGCACAGCCACACCTCTTGTGTGTTTCTGTAGAGTGTGGCAGCACAAAGTAAAACCATGGGAAATACCCTTCCCTTGAGAAGCTTTTATTTCCAAGGCTGATTTTGTAATCAGCTCTTCCCTTCTCTCAGCTCTTGGGGTCACAGTGACCTGCTCAGTGCTGAGCACTTGCACAGAAGCACAGCAGAGTCTGGGCTGGGTCCCACAGGGATCATTGAGCCCAGCTCTTACATGAAGGGTTCATCCAGGGATTGAATCCATAACTTTGTTACCATCAGCACTGGGTTTGAGCCAACAGATTTACTTCGACCAGGATGAATGAGTGGGGCTGCTCACAGAGCAGGAGATTAAGAGATGCACTGTGAGTCCAGCAGGGTCCCTGGTAGTGCAGGGGGAAGAACAGAGGTGTCTCACCAAGCTTAAACCAAGTCCTCTCCTGGCTGCCAAGCACCTCCCTGACCAGTAACAGAGTAGGATGAAGTCCCAGCCAGGTGTGCAGGACTCTGCTGCTCTTCTGCTTTGGATTTATGGAAGTTTTTCCCTGCCAGAAGCATTGAATACCATCAGAGTCAGAAGCTAAGCCCATGGGGGAGAAGGAGAACTTCAGTGCTCTGATGGTTTCCAGACCCTTCTCACCTGCTTAAAAACTCTCAGGTTTTGATAAGCTAAAGTGGTTCTGCTCTTCTGACTAATTCCAAACATTGCTGGGGAAAAGGGAGAGTCTCCTTGGCAGTTCCAGTGGCTGGGAAGGATGGAGAACTTAACACCCAGGAGTATCCCAAGAACAGGGGGGTTTTACATAAACATCCTACACTGCAAGCTGTCCCATTTAGGTATAATCTTGGGAGGTCCCTAAAATCTGTGTTATAAGAAGTTCTGCATTAAATACTTCTGTTTGTAGCAGGGTTTGAAGCTCTCAAGGTGGATTAGTGGCACAGTTGTGTGATTTTCCTCAGCTCTTTGTGGCCCTGCAATTGAACCCAGTGAGATCAGACTGGACCTGACAGACCTATGGAAATTGCTTTGCCAGTTGTTTAAAACACAGGGAGGTTTTTCTTTCTTTAATGTAGTGCCTAATCTTGGCTATCTTATATCTAGAAAGATATAAGTGGAAAATACCCCAAAAATGCAGTGCTAAGCTGTCACGTGGAGAAACTTCACGCAAAGCAAAATCAGAATATTTGGCCTGGGAAGCAGATGAAGGACTGGAGTGGAAGTTGGGAAGTGAGGACTGCAGCACACGTGTGGGGATGTGCTTTAGAGGAATGAGACTAAAAGCAGAACACTTCACATCCTGCACTGCAGCTTTTCCTCTGGACACCATTCCACACAGGGAATTCGGGTTCCATGGGTCGCATCCTCAGGGAAGATCTTCTCAACCCTCAGCCCTGCATCATCATAATCATTTCTCTTTTTAAAAAGAAAAAGCTGTCTGGTTTTGCAGATTTTGCATGATGAAAGTTCACTTTTTAGTTTGTTCTGAAAATCAGACAGCTGCACTTTTATTGGGGTTATTTATTATTCTGCACTTGGAATTCTCCAGATGTTCCTTCTCTGGAACTGAAAATGCTCATTTTCATTTTCCTCTGGGATATCCAACCTAAACAGGGATACTTTAATTTCTTCTTTAGCCCATAATCTTTTCTTAAGGGCAAACAGCTTGTGTTATCTCACAAAAAGCAGTAATTCAGAAATGATTCAGACTTTGGGAACAAGGGCATTGAGTACTAAATGACACTCAGAGATCAGAGCAGGAGCTGATGCTGTGACTTCTGTGTTTGCAAGCAAGAAGGGGAGTTCATGTGCAGCCTGAGGTTAGGGGGAAGCTATGCTGGGAAGTGCTCTGGGTTGGGTGGGAAAATCGATGTTTGCTGCCCTCCCTCGCAGTGCAGAGTGTCCTGCAGGAGTTGTGTGTGGGGGAGAGGGGAGAGCAGCAGAGCCCTTCCTGCCACGAGGACACCACGTCAGGGGCCCTCCCGTGGTTCAGATGTGCGGTGTGTGCAGGTCATGATGCTGACCTTGCTGGTGGTGTGGTGTTTGCAGAGAGCCCCACAGTGATGCTGTCTGCGGGCAGCTTCTCCTCTCCCTACGAGCACCTGAGCCAGCCCGAGACCAAGCGGATGGTGGAGCACTACACGGCCTACCTGAGCGACAACACGCGGCTCATCGCCAACCCCGGCCTCAAGGTGGGTTGGGACCCCTCTGGGACACCCTCCTGTCCCACTCCTTCTCAGAGCCACTCAATGCTTTGGGTTGGAAGGACCTCAGAGCCCCTCCAGTGCCACCCCTGCCGTGGCTGGGACACCTTCCACTGTCCCAGGCTGCTCCAGCCCGGCCTTGGGCGCTGCCAGGGATC
Source organism: Ifrita kowaldi (assembly GCA_013398055.1). Classification (NCBI taxonomy): domain Eukaryota; kingdom Metazoa; phylum Chordata; class Aves; order Passeriformes; family Cinclosomatidae; genus Ifrita; species Ifrita kowaldi. The sequence continues at coordinate 42,382 of VZRS01000036.1, forward strand.
CAGGGGCAGCCACAGCTGCTCTGGGCAACCTCACCCTCCCAGCCTGGAATTCCTTCCCAACATCTGATCTAGGATGGAGATCTAGGATTCCTGATCTAGGAGTGGAGAGAGGAGGGCGGCAGAACTTGATGAGCAGCTGTTGAAACAAACACTAGAGAAGTTAAAGCCACAGTAAATTCTTAGCAGAAACACCTTCGTGTTTTTAGGCATATGAAATAGAAATCTCGATTTTCTGTGCAAGCAGCACATTATTTCTATTTACTCCAAGTTAAAAAAAACCAAACCAACAAACTAAAAGGCACAGAGATAACACCACCAATATTTCATTCCAATAATCTGCTTGGAATGTCTGGTGTGAGAAGCCTTGAACCAAGTAATTGAGTCGAGATGATCCCCGATGGCTCTCGGGGAAGCTTTTATTATCTTGCCATGCAAGTGCTGCAGGAACCCTGCCAGCTCTGCCTTTGTTTTGCAGTTCTCTGTCAGGAATGAAGTAATGGCAACCAGTCACGGCACAGATGAATGGATGACCCAGATGGAAATGAGTGGCCTCAACAGTTACATTGTCAGGCGTTACATAGCAACCCCCAATGGGGTGCTCCGCATCTACCCCGGCTCCCTCATGGACAAAGCATTTGATCCCACCAGGAGACAATGGTGAGTTTTTAGGGTCCCTTCAGCAAAGCTTTGAATCATCTCCAAGGGCAAGAAGGAAAATATTTAGAGTTGATTTCATAGCCTGAGGGTTTTTTTTTTTTAAATTTAGTTAAGAATGTTTTCGTCGTTGGGAGAAGGCTCAGAGCTTAAATGCAGCCAGCTCAAACATTTATTGGTTCTAATTTCATTTATTGGTTCTGATTTCAGGCCTTTTTATTTTGTGGGGTAGCTGGAGTTTCGTAGCCCAGCTATGGCAGATGGGAACATAAATACTCAGAAAATGAGCATCCCCTTCAGGGATTAGCTAATTCAGGAGTGTTTGAGCTCCTTGGGCCCTTTTTGGTTGTTAATATTGGAGCCTTTTTGTTTGTTTACAGTGGCTTTCCTCACTGCTTTCAAGGAGGGATTAATTATGCAGCAGCATCTGATTTGGGCACAGAGCTGGGGACATTCCAGATGGGAGTCTGAGGCCTGAGCAGGCTCTGAGTGTGTTCCAAAGGGTGGGATCTGTGGGAAGGAGCCAGCCAGGTGCTGGGACACTGGGAAGGACACACATCCCAAGGCTCTGGCTCTGCAGTGCTCCTGACCCATGTTTTCCCTGAAATTTGTAGTGTTATGGGAAGAATGTGCAAATAAAACCCTGGGAATAAAGCAGGAGTGGGTTAAGCTGCTCAGGGGATGTTGCTCTGGGTAGGGAGAAGCAAAGTGATCACTTTCACTTACAGAAAAGTGTTTCCAAAAGCTTTATAAACTTCCCTATGACAGTAGGAAGGTATTTGACACGACTGTGGCTTATTTTATGCTGAAGGAAGTTTTGAGAGGTTGTAATTTATAATCACTCCCTGATATTTCTCCATTTTCTTGCCTCAGTTCTGTCTTTTCTCCTCAGTTTGCAGTGTAATCATTTTGCCAGGGTTCACTTCGAGTTTGAGCCTCTGCTGGCACCAAGTCCTGTATTGTTCTGGGGGAAAATGTCTGAAATTACATGAAATGTGCTCTGTGCAGAAGTAAACTGAGCTCTTTTCGTGCAGCTGGATGTACTGGGGAGCCCTTTATTGGGCCAGTCTGGGTTAGGCTGGAGTCCCAGCCATGTTTATGTACTTGTTAGATATTAAAAACCATTAATTTGGTGGCCTGTTGTTCACAGTGTGCAAAATTCAGTGTTTGTTGTTTTGGGCAAGTCAAGGATTCTGTCTTAAAGTTACAGAATTTGGCACTAATTATGAACATTTCCTTTGGCTTCCCTTAGGTACCTGCATGCAGTGGCCAATCCAGGCCTGATCACCTTCACTGGGCCCTACCTGGATGTGGGAGGGGCTGGCTACGTGGTGACCATCAGCCACACTGTCCATTCCTCCAGGTGAGGGGGTCTGGAGCTTGGGACAGGCAAGAAGACTCTAAATGATCAGAGCTGGGTGACTCTGTGTGCTCAAGAACCGAAAGCCAAAGCTGGTTTTAAAGTGCTGTAGGTGAAATGTCTTCTGACCTTGTGGAAACGGGGCATTGAAACACTGGGAGAAATGCATTTTGTAGGAATATGTGAGTTCTGTGCCTTTATTGGTACAGGGGTAATAACAGAATATAAAATAAAGGATTGATTGGTGGGAATGTGCTCCTGGATGAGCACGAGATGGGATCTCCAAGGAATTGGGAGGAGGAGAGGGATTGCTTTCCTGAGGTAGTTTGAGATGTGTTCCCTCTCTGCTGGAAGTTAAATCCTCCTCCATCAGGACTGCTAAGCTCCAGATTTACTCAAGTTCCCCACAGCTACACCTGTGGAGCTGTAAGGAGCAGGGAGGTGTTTGGAAGGGAATTGGAAGCTGATCCAAGGGCAGAGGGGCCAGGGCACAGAGAGGTTGATGGCAGAGTTGCCACACTCCCGAGGCTGGGGAGCTCCTCTGCTGGGCTGGAAAATCCAGCACAGGGAGGGAGCTTGTGAGGCAAAGCCTGTGAACCTCCAAGTGTTCTTCCAGATTGCTGGGAACAGATTGGGGTGGGAACAGCAGGGCCAGGAGTTGGACTGGATGATCCCTGTGGGTCCCTTCCAGCTCAGGATATTCCAGGATTCTATGAAATGACTTTTTCCTGGAGGACCAGTCTGTTCCTGTTCCAGCTCCCTCCTGGCCAGGCCCCAGCCTGAGGCCAGGATTTGGGATGCAGGATGTTTAAAGGAGCCCAGTTTATAAAACATGGACCAAACCTTGCTCTCCCAAATTCCCAAAACAGCAGTTACCTGTCCTGGTTTTTACATGGAGTCTACTCCAAGCTCCCTGCCCAACAGCCCACCAGTACAAAGGTAACTTCCAGTGTTGTACTGGGAAACAGAGATCCCAAAGCCAGTGGGGAATGGGACGTGCCTCCTCCACTCTTCCAGAGATTCCCTGCTTTGTGTGGGATTTCCCACCACAGGAGCTCTGCCCGTGTGTTTTGGCAGGAGCATTTCCAGCCCCAGCCCCTGCGTGGTGCTGCTCACAGAGGAACTGACTGANTCCAGAGAGAAAATAATGGAGAAAAGTGAATTTTGAAGAGCAGCGAGTCAGAGGTGTAAGGTCCACATGGGTGCAAATCCCACACGCTGTGCCCTCTCAGGGCTGCAGGGAGCAAACTGGGAGCAGACTGGGAGAACTGGGGTGTTAGGAATGGAGGAAGGACAAAGTGCACACCACCACACCACAGGATCCTTTTCATAACCCACCCTAAGAAATGTTATTTTCTTCGAATTTGCTGCCTGCCGTTCATAATCTCTCCCACACTCTGGATTTTAGGGATTTAGCTCAAAGTCTGGTACCTTCATATTCATTCCTCCTGCTGGGGGCTGAGCAGAGGAGGGGTGCAGGTAACTCCTTCCAGATGGGGGGGATTGGAATGCTGGAGATGCAGGAGCTGCATCCTCTGTTTGTTTGTGTGGGTGGGGAATTTTTAATCCTAATTTCTGTCGCTCAGGATTAAATGTCTGTAGGTGGTGGGGGCAGGTGTAGGGTGGGATCCACTCCTGGGCTGTCTCCTGTGCTGGTTGTAGAAGAGGCAGACTAAAAGATGAAATTATTATTATTATTGTTGTTGTTGTTATTATTATTATTATTATTATTATTATTATTATTATTATTATTGTTACTGTTATGCCAGCCCTGAAAGCTGTTCCCTTGCCCCCTCTCTGCAGTGCTCAGATGTCCTCAGGACACTCCGTGGCTGTGATGGGCATCGACTTCACCCTCAGATATTTCTACAAAGTCCTCATGGACCTGCTGCCAGTTTGTAACCAAGATGGGGGCAACAAAATCAGGTAAAGCTGCTCCTACCAGGCACAAAGTAAACAAAATATTTATTTTCTTTAACCAGATGAGCCAGAGGTCGTTTCCAACTTCATTTATCCAAGGATTCTGTTATTTCTGATTTCCAGTAGAACTTGAGCTTGTCCTTCTCATAAAGATCATGTGGATGGTTTTGTTATTCCAGATCAAACTGCCATCAGCTAAATAAACAATCTGTAGGATTACAAAAGCAGAAGAGAACAGATTTGATTTGATTTTTTTGGTTANATCTCCAAGGAATTGGGAGGAGGAGAGGGATTGCTTTCCTGAGGTAGTTTGAGATGTGTTCCCTCTCTGCTGGAAGTTAAATCCTCCTCCATCAGGACTGCTAAGCTCCAGATTTACTCAAGTTCCCCACAGCTACACCTGTGGAGCTGTAAGGAGCAGGGAGGTGTTTGGAAGGGAATTGGAAGCTGATCCAAGGGCAGAGGGGCCAGGGCACAGAGAGGTTGATGGCAGAGTTGCCACACTCCCGAGGCTGGGGAGCTCCTCTGCTGGGCTGGAAAATCCAGCACAGGGAGGGAGCTTGTGAGGCAAAGCCTGTGAACCTCCAAGTGTTCTTCCAGATTGCTGGGAACAGATTGGGGTGGGAACAGCAGGGCCAGGAGTTGGACTGGATGATCCCTGTGGGTCCCTTCCAGCTCAGGATATTCCAGGATTCTATGAAATGACTTTTTCCTGGAGGACCAGTCTGTTCCTGTTCCAGCTCCCTCCTGGCCAGGCCCCAGCCTGAGGCCAGGATTTGGGATGCAGGATGTTTAAAGGAGCCCAGTTTATAAAACATGGACCAAACCTTGCTCTCCCAAATTCCCAAAACAGCAGTTACCTGTCCTGGTTTTTACATGGAGTCTCCTCCAAGCTCCCTGCCCAACAGCCCACCAGTACAAAGGTAACTTCCAGTGTTGTACTGGGAAACAGAGATCCCAAAGCCAGTGGGGAATGGGACGTGCCTCCTCCACTCTTCCAGAGATTCCCTGCTTTGTGTGGGATTTCCCACCACAGGAGCTCTGCCCGTGTGTTTTGGCAGGAGCATTTCCAGCCCCAGCCCCTGCGTGGTGCTGCTCACAGAGGAACTGACTGAGGGGAAATGAGCACTTGTGTAAGGAGAGAAGTGCAATCAATCAGAATTGTGATTTTTATCTAGCAGGGGATGGTTTACTCAGCTCTAAGAACTTCATGCTCCTGTGGGTTATTAGAACGTGATTAAAGAACAGTTAAACAAAGTTTGGCAGATGTGAGTGTGATTCCTGGGTAAATATGACCTCTGAAGCTCATAGTCACATGTGGTTATAATCCCCAAAGAGGCCTGAGCTCAAAATCCAGAGGGGTGGGGAGGAATCCGTGGAGTTCACAGGAATTCTGGCATTAGGGACTGCTGGGAGGGTTTAAACACCCACATCAGTGTAGCCAGAGCTGACACCTCTCATTCCCATTTTATATGTATCTTATTTCTTCTTCTGGAGGCTGGGAAGAGAAGATTTATGCCTGATGTGGTTTAATGCAGTTGGCATCAGCAAAGCAGAAGGATTTAATGCTTAAAAATGAAGCTCAAATATTTACAATCTTCTAATGGCTTTATGTCAGTTAGGACAGAGCAGAACTTCAGAGCCTGATGCCTTGTCACACATGAAATGTGGCTGTGCTGCTTCAGTGCCATCCTTCCATTCCTCCTCCAGGAAATGGGAACAGTAAATTAAATGCAGGATTTTAGAATTTATCTGTCTACAAATGAGATTTGACTGTGCCTCCAGTGCACCTCTTTCAAAGCAAACAAACCTCAGCCCAGTAAACAGAGCTGGGTTTCCATGGAGAAGGGGTGGCCAGAGCTCTGTTTGTACAGTCCAGCTGTGCCTTGCAGCATCTTCTTTTCCTGAACGTTTTTATTCCTGTCTCCAGAGAGAAAATAATGGAGAAAAGTGAATTTTGAAGAGCAGCGAGTCAGAGGTGTAAGGTCCACATGGGTGCAAATCCCACACGCTGTGCCCTCTCAGGGCTGCAGGGAGCAAACTGGGAGCAGACTGGGAGAACTGGGGTGTTAGGAATGGAGGAAGGACAAAGTGCACACCACCACACCACAGGATCCTTTTCATAACCCACCCTAAGAAATGTTATTTTCTTCGAATTTGCTGCCTGCCATTCATAATCTCTCCCACACTCTGGATTTTAGGGATTTAGCTCAAAGTCTGGTACCTTCATATTCATTCCTCCTGCTGGGGGCTGAGCAGAGGAGGGGTGCAGGTAACTCCTTCCAGATGGGGGGGATTGGAATGCTGGAGATGCAGGAGCTGCATCCTCTGTTTGTTTGTGTGGGTGGGGAATTTTTAATCCTAATTTCTGTCGCTCAGGATTAAATGTCTGTAGGTGGTGGGGGCAGGTGTAGGGTGGGATCCACTCCTGGGCTGTCTCCTGTGCTGGTTGTAGAAGAGGCAGACTAAAAGATGAAATTATTATTATTGTTGTTGTTGTTGTTATTATTATTATTATTATTATTATTGTTATTATTATGCCAGCCCTGAAAGCTGTTCCCTTGCCCCCTCTCTGCAGTGCTCAGATGTCCTCAGGACACTCCGTGGCTGTGATGGGCATCGACTTCACCCTCAGATATTTCTACAAAGTCCTCATGGACCTGCTGCCAGTTTGTAACCAAGATGGGGGCAACAAAATCAGGTAAAGCTGCTCCTACCAGGCACAAAGTAAACAAAATATTTATTTTCTTTAACCAGATGAGCCAGAGGTCGTTTCCAACTTCATTTATCCAAGGATTCTGTTATTTCTGATTTCCAGTAGAACTTGAGCTTGTCCTTCTCATAAAGATCATGTGGATGGTTTTGTTATTCCAGATCAAACTGCCATCAGCTAAATAAACAATCTGTAGGATTACAAAAGCAGAAGAGAACAGATTTGATTTGATTTTTTTGGTTATATTTAGACTTCTTTGAAATTCTGGGTAAAACAACCATTCTTTATCAAATGACCACACTTCCCAGTTCTTCTGTTTGTTTTAATTTTACCTATTTAGTTCCTGTGAGCGTGTAAGAATGATACAGGGTCTCAGTTGTTTTAACTCCAATTATTAAAAGACACTTTTGGGATGTTTTTCTCAGAAATCCATAGCACAGCCTAGGCAGAAGAAGTCTGATTTCATCTGGAGTATCCAGTTTCAGTCAGACCCCTGGGTATCTTAATTGTTCCTTTTTTGAAAAGTCCTGTGGGGGTGGGATAAATTCTGGTTTGGATCTGGAGTAACTTGATAATGTGGTTTGGACATAGCTCTTGGGTCCTTGTTTGTTTTTAAACTTTAAATTTGGGAAGGGAAGTGGTTTTCTGTCATCCTCCCAGTTCTTCCCTGGTTTGGGTGTTTTTCTATCTATTTTGTGATGTATAAAAAGAAAAACAAATCAGGATTTCTGGTTTGGCATTGCTCCCTCCTGGTTAAAAATCAGCAAGGTCAGATGCTTTATTCTGTTCTGCAATCCCTAAGTGAGGAGTTTTGAGGATATTGTTCAGTGTTGGACCTTTCTGATGTAGAAATTGGATCCAGTGTTTCCAGTCTCTGCATGAATGCAGGTGCTTGGGGTTTTTTAGTGTATCTGTCTTAAGGATTTTTTGTGAGGAAAAAGAGCAAACCACATCCCTATGTGTATTTCTAATGGAAAACACCCCAAAAAAATCCAAGTCCAAGTTTCCCTGCCTCCTTTGTACCCCTGAAGAGCACAGAGGCTTTCCCTGCTCTCTGCTCCCCTCGGAGCTGCCGTGGGTACCTGACACATCCTATGGGAATCCCACTGAAAGCCGCTGCAGCCCCGGATCCAGCTGGATTCCCGCTGTGCCAGGGCTGTGGCTGCCACCCTGCTGAGCTTTTGGGAACATCAGGTGGGGTTTAACTTCCCCCGTGTCCCCTCTGTGGCCACTGAGTCCCTGATGTCGGTGCCACCCCAGGCCGGGGCTCCTGCACCTTCCCCAGCACCGCCGGCTGTGGCCATGGAAACGGGAGAGGGGGAAACCGGGATGGGCTGAACTCCCTGGATTCTGGATGGGGACACAGATCCCACATGGGGAGAGCTGAAAAGGGAGAGGAAAGCTTAGGAGGGCTGAGAGTGGAACAGGAGTGATTTATGCCCCCCCCCAAATCGAATTCTGAAGGGGGAGGGCATTAAAGGAGAGTGTGAAATCTCTCTCTAATTAGTCACATAGTAAATTAATAAACGATTAAAGCTTTCCAAGTTCATTAGGCTCTGTTCATTTCTGGCTCTTCCCCAATCAGACAATGCACTGATGGCTTTTCCTTTCTGGTTTTAATCAGCTCTGTTTTCAACTCCTTGATGGCCCCGGCTCTCTGGAGCAGGAACAGATGGAAAAGCTTCAGGGAAATACCCGATACATTCTTTAAGGACATTGTGCAGGGAATTCGTTTCACGGCCCTGTTAAATGGAAACCTTTAAAAGCCCTTTAGGACCGTGTTTTATTTCCCCCTGTTCCCCTGAAGCCCAAGGAGGTCTAACAGGAGGCTCTCGCTGTGTTTTGGGGGGCAGGTGCTTCATCATGGAGGACAGGGGGTACCTGGTGGCACATCCAACCCTCATCGACCCCAAGGGCCACGCGCCCGTGGAGCAGCAGCACATCACACACAAGGTCTGCCTGCTTTCCCGTGCCTTATTCCCTCATCTCTAATTCCTGAGCTGCTGTTTGTGTCCGATTCCAAAGGCATCAACTCCTGCCTCTCCCCCTTAGGAGCCCCTGGTGGCAAATGACATCCTGAACCACCCAAACTTCGTCAAGAAAAACCTCTGCAACAGCTTCAGCGACAGGACTGTGCAGCGCTTCTATAAATTCAACACCAGCTTAGTGGTGAGCGTGTTTTTCTATCCGATTCTGCTTTTGAGTGTACTGTGGTTGGGTTGGGTTTCTTTTGGTGGAAACACAAGTCCCTGCCAGGCTCAGCAGCCGGGGCTGGGAGCCAGCCTTCCGTGGGGATTGGCCTCGGTTCCCCCTCTCCAGACACAAAGCAGAGTCCCCTGACATCCAGGGGTTATGGATGTGATCCCTGGCCAAGCGTGGCTGCTGTCTGCAGGGTCTCAGCCAGCATCAGGGAAAGGAGGGCAGTTTGCTCTCTGGGTGAGGATTTTCCAGCCATGACTGGGATGTGTTGCTTTGGATCTGAGCTGACCTCTGGCTCCAGCTCTGTCACGTCCTGCTGTGAGGCCTCTGATAACTTATCTTTAAGTGTCCCAATAAATCCATTTACTGGTGAGCATTCCCATTTGGGGGACTGAGATCTCTGGGGTCCTGCACACTCTGTGCTCCCCCTGGATCCTATGGGAGCTTCCTTTTGTGAGAAGTCTAAACCAGGGGCTGTCATCCCTCACAGAGCCACAGATCCACCCTGGCCAAGTCCCTCCAGCATGATTCCAAAGCTGTTACACTCTGTGGGAGAAGCTGCTCTTGAAATACTACTTTTCAGTTATTACTAGGAGGAGAAGGTGGGAAATGATTCAAAAATATGTGTAAGTCACATCAGAATACATTTATTTATGTCAGGTTGGCTTAAACATTTTCTCCACACTTGGAATGCCAAGTGGGAAGTGTGGTATTGGGAAGGAAATAGTGTAGGACGGAGCAGAAACTTGTAAAAAGGAATCAGGAAGGAGTCTGCAGGAGCTGGGCAGTGCTGTGGTGGCTTTTTTTAAGGCTCAGGAAGTTTCCAGCCCGTGGTGGTGGCTCCCATCAGAGCCTCTGTGGAGGTCACTGAGGGCTGACACAGCGGGGACAGGTCAGTGAGCGATGGGAAGGAGTGAAATGTCACCTCTGCTGCCACATGTCCTCATTTTCACAAGCTAAGCCTATTCCTTTCTGTCCTCAGCAAAATCTTTTCACCCAGAAGTATCCTGGAAGCAGAACACACCCACCCCTTAATCAGCCTTTGTTTTGTGAGGGCAGCACTCCTGTGAATTCCTGTCCCCACAGCTCTGTAGGATCCCTTGGAAGCTCCCTAAAACACCACTTTACACCACTGACACCTGGTTTTTCCCCAGGGTGACCTGACCAACCTCGTGCACGGCAGTCACTGCTCCAAGTACAGGCTGACCAGGATCCCGGGCACCAACGCCTTCGTGGGAATCGTCAACGAGACGTGCGACTCGCTGGCCTTCTGTGCCTGCAGCATGGTGGACAGGCTGTGCCTCAACTGCCACAGGTGACAGGGCTGGGGGTGGCCTGGGACACGCCCTCCCTCTTCCTTGGTTTGGGGTTTGTAAGAACAAAATCAGGTCCTAAGTTAATTCAGCGCAAAATCGGGGAAAATTGAAGAGTTGCTCTGCCTGTGCTCCCTGTAAGAGGTGCAGGGACTTGGGGTGTCCCTGCTGGGTTGTCAGTGTTGAACCCGGGGGAGTTTGGGCAGATAATGCTGAAAGACACTGAGGGATGCAGTGTCTCAGGGGCACTTACCTGTGGGTGAGCCCCTTTCTTCTGGCATATAAATTCCCATGATTTTCCATGGATTGGCTGGTTTTCATTGAGGGGATCCAGGAGGTTTTGCCTGCACCATCCTGACGTGTTTGTGGCACTGCCAGGAAGGATCCTTACATCTACATCTGAGGGAGTGCCTGCTTTTGGAATTCCAGGGAATTCACCCTCAGTCCTGGTGCAGGACAGAGCAATCCCTGTTCCTGGGGAAGGAGCAGAGTCTCTGGACAGCCTTTTCCATGGGAACTGCTGCTCCAGAGCTGCACTGAGAGGTTAAAATATGGAGGTGTCTGATGGGTTTTCCATGTGTTACCTGCCCTGCAGGATGGAACAGAACGAGTGTGAGTGTCCCTGTGAGTGCCCACTGGAGGTGAACGAGTGCACTGGGAACCTGACCAACGCCGAGAGCAGGTGAGAGCCAGGACACTGCAAACAAATCCCTGTTTGTCCTGCTGACAAATTCCCGCTGACCTGCAGGGGATCCAGTAGGCAGAATTTTGAGTACAATTAAACAGATGATGTGCAGTAGGTAAAGATTATTGTAATTGATTGTGCTTTGGGTGCTTTTGTGACACAAGACTTTGCTCTGTGCTGCAATGCAGGAATCCGAGCTGTGAGGTGCATCAGGAGCCAATGACTTTCACGGCCATCGATCCCAGCCTGCAGGATGCACTCCCACAGTGCATCAACACCCAGTGCAACCAGAGGACAGAGAGTGGGTAAGGTGGCCTTCCCCACCCCTCAGAATACTCCATTGTGGAAATAATCCAATGGAAATAGTTCTTTCTTACGTGTTTTAAAGGAAAAAAATTAGGGAAAAGAAAGTATGATGCCAGAATGAGGTTCTGCTCTTGGCACTGAGGGCTCATTTTTGCTCATTATGAGCAGTCCCCATGCTCTGACCAGACTTCCCAAATCCTTTCTTCCATCTTCCAAAGGCTGCAGAGAAAGGCTGGAACTGCAGCCAGACTTCACCACACTGAGAAATGCCTTATTGGAGGAGTTACAAGTAGGATTCTCCGTTTGCTCAGGCTGAGTGATTCAGGAAAAAACCAAAGCAGAGTTGGAAAATGGATGCTGGAAATGCAGCTTCCCTGTGTAATTTCCCTTGTGGTACTTGAGCACTTCCATGGAATTTTTTCTGGCTAAACTCATGTACTTGAGGGTTTACAGATGATTTTTGGCCTTGCTCTGTCTCGTGGTTCTAAAGCAGGCTGAGCTTTGCAAAGAAGAGCTGTTGAACTGCAAAGTAACCCTGTCTTCTGTGGATCCTCCTGTGCAGGGATTGCTTTGGAGTGCTGGACTGCGAGTGGTGCATGGTGGACAGCGATGGGAAGACCCACCTGGACAAGTCCTACTGTGCCCCTCAGAAGGAGTGTTTTGGTGGCATCGTGGGAGCCAAGAGTCCCTATGTGGATGACTTGGGAGCAATAGGTAACAGCCTTCCTGAGCAGGTGCTGCTTTGGCTGTTTGTGTTCCAGAACATGCAGGAGGTTCTGCACATAACATTTACCTCTTAGCCCGGTGCTAAATCAAAGAGTGCACCAGGCAGGAAGGACGTGGTGAATGTTACCTGTTTGAAAACCCTGATGTGGAGATGTGGAGCTGAGTGTAACTCCACATTCCTGTCTTTTACGATGCACCCTCTCTGAATTCCTTCTCCTATTCCCAGTGAGCACAGTCAAGCACCCAGAAATCCTTGCAGAGCTTCTCCATGTTCCTTGTTGTTGATTTAACCCTTCCTGCAGAGCATTTACAGTGTCGTTCTCCCTCTGCTTTATCCCTTTTGCCTTAGGAGATGAAGTGATCACCCTGAACATGATCAAGAGTGCCCCGGTGGGCCCCGTGGCTGGAGGCATCATGGGCTGCATCATGGTGCTGGTGCTGGCCGTGTACGCGTACCGGCACCAGATCCACCGCCGCAGCCACCAGCACATGTCCCCGCTGGCCGCGCAGGGTGAGCTCAGCTCAGGGCCTCAACAGCAGGGTGGGGATGAAAAAAACCAACAAAACCCAAAGGAAAAAGCAATCCCAAAGCTCTCCCCTCGGTTTTGTGGCCGTGCTTCCCTGCTTTTATTCCGGTTTGGAGCTGTGGGGAGCCAGGCCTGGCGCAGGGGCTGTGTCTTGCTGCCCTCTCCTGGGTACAGCCAGAGCTGCTGCTGCTGCTGCCCAGGGAGCCTGCCCAGACCCGAAGGGAGATAAGCTAAGCTTTGCCAGAGCTCAGCCACTAATCCCAGCTTTCTGCAGCTCGGCCCAGCAGATCCATCACGTGTTTATTTTGTGCAGCTGCTGGGAGTGACACACTTTTCACCCCCTTTTGCTTTGGGTTTGGGATGTGTCTTTTTTCACTTGTGTTTCCTGGTTCTGGTCCATGTGATGTTCGTGGAATGTCTGTGCATAGAGGGATGAAGCCACTGAAGCCTGAGAGGCAAAACTGTGCTGGGAGAAGGGATACTGGTAGAAAAATAAAGATCCAGAGGTGAGAACACCTCCCTGGAAGTGTTCCACGCCAGGCTGGAGCAACCTGGGATAGTGGAAGGTGTCCCTGCCCATGGCAAGGGTGGAACAAGATGGGCTTTAAGGCCCTCTCCAACCCAAACCTTTCTGGGAATTTGTGATCAGAGCTAATTACCTCTATATGTGATCATCCCCCAGCTCTGTTTTAAATCAGTTCAGTCAGAACTTTAAAGTGAGTCCCTTTCAGGGGCAGGTGGGATGAGGCATTTTCCTGGTATCCCAGCCCCAAACATGTTGGAAGAAGAGCAGCCCCAGCTCAGACCAGTAACACAAGGTGCTTCCACTCTGTTATTGGGGTGAAGTGGCAATAAAATGATGCAGAACTTTTCTCTGACCAGTTGTGTTTTTCTGTTTGTAACGCTGTGTAGAAATGTCAGTGCGTATGTCCAACCTGGAAAACGACAGGGACGAGAGGGACGATGACAGCCATGAAGACAGAGGAATCAGTAAGTACCAAACCAGTGTGCTGTGAAAAACTGTGAGATTAAATCAGCCATTTGTTTTTTAATATCCTAGATTTGAATATGTGAGGAGGCCCTGTGCTGATCAGCAGTAGAAAATGACAGAGCAATGTTTTAATTTAAACATCCAGTGCACCTTCAGTCTCATGCTGAAAAATGACATTTTTCACTTTTAAAAGATAATTCTCCATTAGATGTGGAGGAGTTTTGCCCCTCACAACCCCCTGTCATGAGCACTTCCAGAAATAGCTCTGATCAGCTTAAAAATGGCCACTGTGACAGCACAGGGTATGGAAAACTCTTCCCCTTGTTCAGCTTGGAAAGCAGAAGCCAAGTCTGACAAGTGTGGTCAGCAAACATGGCAGTAAATCTTCTTTGCATGGATTTGGGATGCCTGTAGTTCTTTGCCATCCAATAAAAATGGCACTTTGCATGTTCCTGGTGTGCTGTAGGTTGAGCTGGTGCACCCAGACTCCAGGGGAGCTCCAGAGTCAGACCAGGTCCCTGGGCCCTCACTAATACAATGCTCAGGATTTCAAACTGTGTCAGCACTCAGAGATGGACAATAAGCCTATCTGAGCTTCATGGCTTGCATCTACTGCTTCTCCACGTCCCTTTTTGTTTCCTGTGGAGTCATCTTGCTGTGCTGCCACGGGAGCAGCATTGGCCCAGCCCTGCTGAAGGAGTCTGGCCGCATCTTGACCTGTTCCCCATTTAAAGCCCAGCTCTGCCGCTCCTCTGTGGCTGGGCAGTGCCCTTTGAAGCAGAGGTGCTGGCTGAGCTGCAGGAGGCTGCTCCTGCTGCTGTGGGGGTCAGTCAGGCGCTGCTCTGAGGCTGCTTTTGTGTCTCGCAGTCAGCAACACGCGGTTCATCGCGGCGGTGATCGAGCGGCACGCGCACAGCCCCGAGCGCCGGCGCCGCTACTGGGGCCGCTCCGGCACCGAGAGCGACCACGGTGAGTCCCGGAGGGCCCTCCCTCCCCTGGGAGCATTGGGGAGCTCGTTTTCCTACAGGAGTCAGGCTCCTGGTAGATAAAGGACTAAAGCCAAACAAAAAGCTTTGCTCCTTCTTGCTTTGCTGTTGGGTAGTTCTGACTTGGTTTGTTCTGAGGGGAGACCTCGCTGGGGTCCTCAACATCGTCCCGAGGGGCAGCTCTGATCTCTGCTCCCTGGGACAGGATCCAGGGAATGGCTGGAGCTGGGCCAGGGAGGGTTGGGGCTGGAGATCAGGAAAAGGTTCAAGGTTCTTCCCCCAGAGAACAGTAGAGTGACAGGACAAGGGGAACAGCTTCACACTGAAAGGGAGTAGGATAGATTAGCTGTTAGAAAGAAATTCTCTGTGAGGGGGGTGAGGCCCTGGCACAGGGTGCCCAGAGGAGCTGTGGCTGCCCCTGGATCCCTGGCAGTGTGCAAGGCCAAGCTGGACATTGGGGCTTGGAGCAGCCTGGGACAGTGGAAGGTGTCCCTGCCCGTGGCAGGGGTGGGATGGGATCATCTTTAATGTCCCTTCCAACCCAAACCATTGTGGGATTTTGTGATTTTCCAGCACCTTTAAGCAAATCCTCGTCACCATTAGGCTCATGGGGTTGGGATGTGTCTCCCCTGCCCCGAGATTAAATCTCCTACAATTGGAAAGCTGCTAGAAGGGTGTAATGCTGTTGACTCATGAGGAGGCTTAATTTATTAGGAAATTAAGAGGAGGAGGGCTAGACAAGGCAGTCTGCAAGCTGTCAGCTCTGCAAGGCCGGGGACCTCACAGCAGACCTGGCCCAGCCCTAAGACACTGGTTGCACTAATGGAATTGGGACAGGAAACCCAAAGGCCAAACCCTTGGAATGTGGATGAACAGATGTCTCCTAGACAATCTTGCTCTAGGAGGAATTACCCTGGATTTGGGGTGAGATTACCTGTGCTGAGGCAGATTTGCCAGATTAATGCTCCCTCTGCTTCTTTTCTTGCAGTCCCAGCAAATCCTTCCCATCTTTTAGTCATCCTGGGTTAGCAGGGGAGCTGTCTACCTCCATCTGGAATGTGCACTGCTATTTTTAGTTCCTGTAATTCCATCTTCTTCAAAGGGCTGCCCAGGCTTCTTCCCCAATTCCTCCGTGCCAGCTCCAAGCCGTGACTCAGAGCATGGGAAATGGGAGGCAGCTTTGGATACTCAGCTGCTATTTTTACCACCCTCCTTTTAGGTGTCTCCAGCTGAAAACCTGACCAAGATACTCAGGAGCACCAGTGCTTCCTCAGCCTTTAGTCCTTGTTTTTTGAGAAGGATTTATTTTCCAATTAAAGCAAGATCTTTTTCCTTTTACATTTCATTTGGTTTTGCATTTAGAATGCTGAGGTGGAGTTGTTTGCCCTGCAGCCTGGTCTGAGTGGGAACAGCTGGTTTGGATAAATCCAAATATCCCAGGAACTGGAGCACCTGATTCCAAGGCAAGGGACCTCCTAGGAGATGGATTCCTCACTGGGAAAGCAAGGGCTGCTAGCTGGTTTCCCAGTGACGCCATTTCCTTAGGATATCCCAGAGAATGTGATGTCTCATCACTCCTGATCTGGATTTTAACTCCTCAGACTCCAGTAGCAGATACTTCAGCCAAAAGAGAGCCTTGGGCTAACTGCTCCATGTGTGTGAGCCCAGCTGGCAGTGTCAGTACCCTCTGGTTAATGGAGCTGCTGTGTGAAACCCTTCCCAGGTGCATCCCATGGATTTTGGTAACTGTGGGAAGCTCACCAGCATTAAACACGCGTGCTTGGGTTTTCCAAACAGGTGAAAAGTGCTCTCATCCTTTGAAAAATAAAATACAGCATGATGATTGTGAAGAAATTTTGCTGCTTCCAGATAAAATAATTTGGAATCCTTCCCAGGAAAGATGTAGATGATAGGGATAGAGGTACCAGAAGTGGATCCCACCTATTTACTGTCTGTTTAAAAATCCAGGTTTATATCCTAACAGATTTTTTGGGGGTGGTATTTTTTGCGTTTTGGTTTGAAATCAGTGCCAGCAATTCCGTTGTTACAAACTGTTGAACACGTGGGTGCTGTTACTCCTTGGGGTGGCACAAACCACAGGTGCCCGGGGTGGTGGCAGGGAAAGGGATCCATTATGGATTTACAGGAGAGGATGAGTTTGTTGGGTTTTTGTTCTGTTAATTAAAGAAAATTCTTCTACACTCTCTCTAAGCACTCAGTGTGTGATTCCATGAAGGGTGCACAGTCAGCGCTGGGAATTGGGAGCGGCAGAGAGAGGGATCCGTTACAGACTTAGAGGAGAGGATGAGTTTGTTGGGGTTTGTTCTAGTAAGAAAATAGTTTCATTCCTTCTCTAAGCACCCTGTGTTGATTCCTTGAAGGGTGCCCTGGGAACTGTGAGCATCCAGCCTTGCTGCTCCTCACTGCTGCTGTTTATTCCCCAGGCTACAGCACGATGAGCCCTCAGGAGGACAGCGAGAACCCGCCGTGCAATAACGACCCGCTCTCGGCCGGCGTGGACGTGGGCACCCACGACGAGGACCTGGAGCTGGACACGCCGCCGCAGACGGCCGCGCTGCTGAGCCACAAGTTCCACCACTACCGGCTGCACCACCCCAGCCTGCACCACAGCCACCACCTGCAGGCTGCTGTCACCGTGCACACCGTGGATGCTGAGTGCTGAGGACACCATGGCCACCACCTGCAGGCTGCTGGCACTGAGGACATCACAGCCACCACCTGTGCACTGCTGGCACTGAGTGCTGAGGACACCACAGCCACCACCTGCAGGCTGCTGTCACCGTNAGCCACTGTGACTGTGCACACCACAGCCACCACCTGCAGGCTGCTGGCACTGAGGACATCACAGCCACCACCTGTGCACTGCTGGCACCAAGGACACCACAGCCACCACCTGCAAGCCACTGTGACTGTGCACACCACAGCCACCACCTGTGGGCTGCTCTCACCATGCACACCGTGGATGCTGAGTGCTGAGGACACCACAGCCACCACCTGTGCACTGCTGTCACTGAGGACACCACAGCCACCACCTGCAGGCTGCTGGCACTGAGTGCTGAGGACACCACAGCCACCACCTGTGCACTGCTGGCACCAAGGACACCACAGCCACCACTCTGGAGCAATGGGGACTGTGCTGCTCCCCAGGGACAGCCTCACAGGCTTCCCCACCAAACTGAGGCATCAGAGCTTTGCATTTTTACAAATGTAAGGTTGGCTCTGGCCTGGAAATGTGCTTGATGAATGGACCTGCCAAAACATGGAGACAGATGGAGCAGGAGGCACGTTAGACCTCCAGGAACAGGGAGTTTATCCAGCAGCTGGAGTTTGGAGCCCTGTTGTGCTGAGCCAAGAGGAGGGAGAGAGCATAAAGAGCCAGAGATGATTTGGTTTCCTTAACTGGAAGAGCAGGAATCTGCAGCTGGAGAGTCCAGAGGTGCCAGCCAGAGCAGGGCAAGGCTGCTGGCTTCTCTGCAGGTGGAAAGCTCCCTGCTCCCACGTTGCTGTGCGGGACCTGGGACAATGCATCTCAAGATTTTTAAGTAAAGGATTATTTTTCTACTATTTATTGAACTTGAAACTTTGGGGGGAGGGAGGGGAGAAAACCTGTTAGCAATTCTCAACGAGTACCACGTGCATTCTGTGCTGGGAAGGGGTTCTTCCCAGGAAAACAGCTGTTCTTAGGAGCTGACCTTCATCCAGTGCCCCACTCTGCAAAGGGAAAATGAAGAAGCCCTCTCTGCCTCGGTGTTTACATTAGGATTGCTTTCTTTTCCACACTTGTTTCCTGTAAATATTACAGCCTGATTTCTATTCCAGTATTGTCTTCCTATTTGCAGAGGAGAAATCCTGTACTCTGTTACTAAAATTCTGAGAATTCTGCCCAGAAACCTCTCCATCTTTATCTCTTCGCTCATCCTTAAAGGATTCCTGTGTGGAAGTAATAAAGAATTTCTTTAGCTTTAGTTACCAGATAATCCCAGATGGAATCTGTGCCATTCTTCTGTTTCCTTAGGCCACAAGTAGGGATAAACCAGTGTTTTGTAAAACTTGGGTTACTGTGGAAGAAACCTTGAAACCATAATGAGAAGCTGCTGCTGTTTGTCTGGAATTTTAACCTTGCTTGGTAACTCAAACAAAGATTAATCAATGTCTACAACGCAGGGCATTGTAATTACCAATTAGTTTTAAATCACAGTGTTGTATTTTAGATTCACATTTTGTGATTACAATGATATCAAGCTGTTCTTGCACTGTGCATATGATAAACATCCATTTATGTGTAGGGGTTTTTTTAAAAAAAAATCACTTGTTTTAATTAATATGGTACTTCATACTGTATTATGTAAAAAATTGGTTCTTAAACAGTACAGTAAAATAACTATATGTGTGATACCAGGATACCCCTTTATACTATGTATAAAATTCAAATCTCTAGTGAAATAAACTGTATATAAGTATAGATCTGTGGAGAAGTGGCTGCACTGAAGTGATTCTGCCTCAGTTTCCTTCTCTGGCTGAGCAGGACTGAAAATCCTCTCCAGTTCCTGCAGTTTTATCAACAGCCTTGAGAGATCTAAACTGAAATATAAATGACAGTATTGATGTAAGTTCTAAGGCCTTTTTTTAGCTTGTTGGCCATTATTTGGGAAATGACATTTCTGGAAGTGGTCAGCCACTGCTTGGAGTCACCAAATCCAATAATTTCAGGGTTTTATTTTCCTGATCCTCTCCTGAAACCTCAGTGGCTCTGGATTTGCTGTTGTGCTGGGTTTGTGCAGGATTAGGTGGAGGCTTTTTGCTGACCAGGCACTGCAGGAATCCACTGAGCCTCTGCTTTGTGCTCTCAGAGCTCTGCAGCTGATGCCCTGGGTATCAGCCTTGCTGGGATTTATTTCCAGTTTGGAATCCAGAGTCATGCTGGTGGGACAAATAATTTTTGATAAAATGTATCAGAAGTGTCATTAATAACAGCATACATTGGAAAATGTCATCATGTTGATTATTTGAGCTACAATATTATTTCGGGGAGAGGTTTTTTGGTGGTTCTTCACCTTCCATACCAGCAGAAGGTGCTTGCAGGGTTCTGTTGCAGCTCTGCCAGGAACACAGCAGCTTCCAGGACCTTGGAACAGCTCTTGGAAGGCCCAGCAATCAAACCTTTTCTGCTTTTGCCTTAAAAGCTTTTCAAGAGCTTCTCCTCGCTGCTGCTTCATCATTTTTTTCCTGGGACATACAAACTGTTCTTGCTTTGAGGGGTCTGGACAGCCCTGCTTAACTTGAAGTGATGGCAAGAGCCCGAGCACTTGCTGGTAAAAAGTAATTACAGGGAAAGCTCTGATTTGCAGGTGTGCCAAATCCCAGCTCCAGTGCTGACACTGACCTTGTCCCAGCAGGAATAAATGGGATGCTGGGAAAGATAACACTGCTGATAATGGATATGATTGGGGTTTCTACAGAGCTGCATGGGAGCTCTTCATTTTTATTGCCTGTGTTCTGCCATGGCCTTCCCTCCCCATCATTATTTTACTGTGTTGACTGAGGACCAAGATCATAAAAGGAGCAGTTAAACCCTGGATCCTCCTTCCCTAGAACTGATAAGATTTTATGGCCATTAATTTTCCACTTCTTTCATTTTTCCAACACAGTTGTATTAATTTCCTGCAGGTTTTCTTTCGTTCTCCCAACAAAAAAAGGTTATTTTAAAATGAAAATGAGCATTGCCTTTAGTTTGTGTTCATTAATGTTAAATTGACTCGATGCTTGGAGTATTTGAGATCTGCCAAGTGTATGGATTTTTCCTATATCCAAGGAGCCACGGAGAAGCGTTTCTATGGGCAGAATATATTGATTGAAAATGCATTAAGATTCTTTTTAAAAATTTATTTATGCTATTGCCTGGCTAAAAAGTGTGATGTGCAAAGACAATCCTGGTACAATTTGCCCATGAACATTTTTATGAAGCCACTTCAGCCATGAAATATTATCTTTATCCTTGCCCTTGGCAAGGGCAGAGAGGATGGATGGGAATTCAGGAGACATTCACAGGCAGCAGGACTTGTGACTATAACTGGGCAAAGGGAGATCTCTCAAAGGCTTTATTCTGTGAAGTGACCCAGAAATGGGCAAGAGGACAGAAAGTGGATTTGTCAGAGGAAAAACTCTGGGAGTAAGCTGGCAGCAAATATGGAAAAGGGAAGAAAAAATAGGATGCAAAAGTCCTGGATCTGAGAGAGTGCAGGTAATCCAAAAGGCTGTTAGTGAGTTCCAAGATTAATTTGCAGTGTTCCCAGCTCCTGGCTGCCCATTTCAGTTGTTTGTAAAAGAGATTCCCAGCTATGGCTGGGATTTTCAAAGGAGCCTGCACTGAGCTGTCAGTGATGTTTGGAATATTAATTCCTGCAGCAGTCAACTCGGGAACCATTGGATTGTTGTGCTGTACAAACCCCCCTTTGCCAGGGAGCCTAAGTGGGAGAAAGGAACATCAGTGCCATGGAATATTTCATATTCCTGACTGGCAGCCCTGGGGCTGATGACAGGGGATGATTTTGTGCTTTGTGCTCTGAGCTGAGCACGGAAGGACCTTGGCCCAGAAGGGCCAGCGTTCCTGGAGCCAAGGCTGCAGTGGAATTTGGACACTCCAGTCCAAGAGTGAAGTTCTCCAAGCCCTGCCTTGTTAGTGAGGTGCCAGACACAGCTGGGGTGAGTGCCAGCCCTTGCTCAGAAGAGCTGCTGGTTCCTCCTCGGGAGAAGGTCCCATGGGATCGTCAGCATCCCCTTGGAACAGCAACGCTGTGAGCTGAGGAGCGGGAATGTGATGGCAGAGGCAGAACATGTCTTGGATCTGGAGGTTTTCTTCAGCTCACAGAGAGGCCTCTTCTAAATCCTGTGGAAAAAATGATCCCTGGGCTGGTTTCCGTGCTGGGAGCAGTGGCTGGGGCTGCCCTGGGAAGGAGCAATCCTGGCTTGCTCTGGTTTGTTGTTGGTTTTGGAGCTGGCGCTGGCAAATCCACCAGTTCACCAGTGCCTGAGCAAGTGCCCTCTGCTGGGACTGCCTCTCCTGGGACAACAGCAGTGACAGCAGGGAAGGGAATCTCCTGGCCAAGGGAATCTCCTGGCCACAGGCACAGGGCAGAAGGAATCCTTCCACCCCACCTTCACCTGGCACTGGAACAACTCCGTGGATAAAGGGAACAGCCTCCCAAACTGCCAAGTCAGCACTTTGCACAGGCATTTTGCAAGAAAAATGTGCAGGAAGGTGTTGGCAGCCAAGGTCCTGACAGAACTGGTGGGCTTTCCTTAAATCCAGTTGATCCATCAGACTGCCAAGCATTTCCACTTTAGCCAACACTGATGGATTCTTCCAATTTAAAAACCCTTCCACTGCACTCGGAGGTAATGAAATTGGGCAGACACCCTGAGATGGGCTGGCACCAGCAACAGGAAACTGGGAATGCAGTCAGACAGTTTAATATCCTTCTTTTCACTTCTCCAACATTCTGACACTTCCATGAAGTTGCTCCCAATATCCATTCTCTTGGCATAATATATGCAAATCACATGCAAGCTTAAAGGTTGAGTAATTAACATTATCTAATGGCTCCAAAGAAATAGTAACAAACTCCTCCTTAATAATGGGCTTATTTCTACTGCAGCTGGACCAAGAAGTTCTCCATAAACAAAGCAAAAAACCTCAGCCAAGAAACCTGGAAAACAGGAAGGGGATGGATGGATTTTTTTCACTCTCCATGAACATGGAGAAGTCAGGCACAGCAGGCTGGGTGACAGTTCCTATGGAAACCTCTTTATAACTGAATGGCAGAACATTTGAAAGTCTCATAAATGTTTTGGGAACGCTTCTCTTGCCTTACCTCCTTCAGGCCAGTTTTCCATATTGAACAAGTTTTTTCCATGTGTAACAAGTTACAGCATTTTTAAGGACAAAATATTGTTGGAAATTCCAGCCTCTGCTGGCAGGGAGAAATCATGGACTGGTTTATCTTATCCAAACAAATTGCTGGTCCCATGCCTGCACCCTCCCAGAACATGGCAGCTCCTCAGTTAATCACAGCAAATTTCCTCCAGGTTTATAATTAGCCAGATCCAAGGAGCAGTAATGGAGATGTATGGATTTACCCTATGGAATGCTTTTGCACACAGCATTATGATTTCCCTGGTTTTTGGTGGGAAATGATTTTATAATTCCCTGTGAATTATCACTAGCAGTTTCCAGTTCCTAGAAAATTGGTCCTTTTAGGGAATCTTGAGACAGAATGATTTGGAATTCCCATTTGCAGCACATTCATGGGCTGGCCAATAAAAATACTCCTGGTAGGAATGTGGGGCTGGACCTGCTTTTGCCAGGAATCCAAGGAACATTTGGATGTTTTTTAATACTAAAATTGCCAAAATGCACTTGGTGCCAATAAGTAATGACTACATTTGAAGCTGAATGAGGAAAAATAAAGCCTGTGTGGGAAGAATGGTGATTTAAAGCAGGGAGGGCATTGATTCAGGAGGTGTTGCAGAGCTTCCCCTGTGAATATCTGGGCCATTTATTGAGGAGAATTGTAGGTGTTTGATCTTATTTTCCTTTGTTCTCAGCTATTATTCAAGAACTTGGCTTTGCTTTGTGGTGTTTATTTTAATATTTACTCTTTTTTTGTTGTTTTTTTATTGCCTTTTAACACAACCACACAGATCTAATGATGCATGGGGCAACAAAGGTTTTAAATTCTACTGCAGAGACCACAGGTCCCAAAATAGCCCATTACAGTACAGCCCAGTAATGATTTCCTTGGAGGAGTTACTCACTGTGTAAGTTATAGCTGTGAACTCTCCCACCTTTTTACTATTTATTTGCAGGCCACTGAGTTAAAGAGTGGAACCGAGGAGAAGCTGCTAACCAGGCTGATCCTGAGATAATCCATCATTCCTAAACTCAGGAGCAGGGTTACAGCAAATTCACAGCCAGCAGGTTCCACTTAAAATGTTTGGCCAAGAGTTTTTGTGCCTGGATGGAAGAACAGGAGTAAAGAAACATCCCAAGTTTGGGCATGTCATGGAATGGTGCACAGAGAATGCCAAAAGTATAGGAATTTGTAGGGAAAAACAGGATAGAGGAACTCCTTTTGGCACCTCTGGTGTATTTTGGATGCAATGTGTGTTTGTAAGATGATCATCACCAAACTAATTATTGGTGTTGAAAACTAAATCTGCATCTTTTGGATTCAAAATCTCAGTGTCTTAATGAAACAAAAGGAGCAGCTGGAGCAGGAGCAGTGGGAGCAGTAGGGACAAAAGGGAATGGCATTGTTTATGTGTTGTTGACATGGAGTGGTGATGGTAATCCGGGATTTTTATGGAATATGCAGCAGCTGATGGGTTCCACATCCCCCCAGCAGGAAACATTTAATTGTTTAATTTCTCTTTCATTAAGCAATCACTTACCTAAAGAGCTCACAGATACATTCCCAGTGTCTCAAATACCTGGGAATATCAGGTGGGTCTTGCATCCAGCAGATGTTCTCAGTCTTGGCTTTCATTTTATCTGCACAGATCTGAACTTGTTTGTACTTTTGAATGTAGAATGGCAGAAAATCCCAGAATCCTGGACTGGTTTGGGTTGGAAGGGACTTTGGACACCTTCCACCCTCCCAACCTGGACAATTACACCTGAGTGCACCTGTAATTCCAGAAGAATGTTTGTGACACAATTCTAATTCACACTCATTCTATAAAAATTATGAAATGTATATGGCTGGTTCGACTTCAAAGCTGCAGAAGCACAGGGAAATGAATCTTTTTAGGAGAGCTACAAATGCAACTGCTGTGGTTGGGTACATTACCCTTAATTAGCAAGGAGTTTAGTGAACTAAATTAAATTAGTACAAGGTGGTTTATCAGGGTAGCAGCATCAGGGCAGCAGCACAACTGAAGTTACATTTGAAGTTACACTGGACTGTTCTATTTTTTTTTCTATTATTTTTTAATAATGCTTTTTGCTTTTGCAGCAATATTGAAACCCAATCAAAGTGTTTTAGAAAACTGGACACTGCTTAGATCAAAGCATAAATGTGGAGGGGTTTGGTTTGGAAGCTCCAGAAAAGGAGTCAGAGTAAAGTCATACAAATATTTCATGGAGAAGGATGGACTGTACTCAACAGGAGGAAATTCCTTAAGGAAATACCTTCCTGCCTTGCCTCAGCATCCTCTTCCTCCTGGAACAGCTCTTTTTTTGGGAGACTGGTATCACCTGGACATGAACACTGAGGGGGAAAAAGATGAACACTTTGACTTACAAAATACAATCTTTTAAATATCTATCCCTAACCAAGAAAAAAATTCCTATTTCTCTGATATTTTATATGTTCTCTGAATATATTCCTATTTTCTAGAGCTTCTCTGGAACTATTTACTGCAGGAGTTTTGTTTGTGCCATTAATATAAAACTGTTCATTTCTTAACTAATTCTTTCAGCAAAGCACTTCAAATTTGGATGACTTAAATTCAGGACACCTGCAGCCCATCAGAAAAGACCCAAAAAAGGCAATTTTTGAGGAGGTAACTGCTGTGGGCAGGATTAATGAGCAGTGGTTACAGGTGAAGTAGAGTACACCTTCAGACTGGAAAATTAATGGTAAAATTAATTTCTCTGCTTGAACTCCTTCATTAGCATCACTAAATTTGATGATGTTTGAGCAGATCCATAATTTCATGTGTAATAGCTTAATCTAGTGATTATTTTTGAGGAGCTATTATGTGTTTCAGTATTCCTAGGAGAAAAGTGTTCCTTTTTCCTGATCCCACAATAATTTACATCCCATAATCGATGAACCCTTCACACCTCTCATTTCCAATTGTTTTATTTATTAATAATAATGCAAATATTGAAAAAGGAGGAACATTACCTGTTTGATAAAAAATGAGGCAAAAGGAAGCCCTTGAACAGAAGCTTGTCAGCTGTCAATTTTTAAAATAATGAATGCAAAAGCACTTTGATTATTGTAGTTTTAAAATTAATGTGAATTGTAACAAAAGTCCAAGATAGTTTGTACTCTTAACTTGTTTTAGCTTGGGCCAAAGCAATTTCTAAAGTCATTTATTTGGCAGAGTTTTTTAATCTGTAACTGATAATTAAAAAGGCACCTTAAGCCTAGTAAAGAATTATCCATCAGAATTAGATTTTCCTGATAAGAATTTAGTCACATACACCCAATTTAACTCCACGTGTTCTTCCAATTTCCTTTTAAAGATCATTATGTTTCAGGTCTGGGTTTTCTTTTGCCTGTTCTTTGTGGTTGGCCTTGTGTCTAAAAATGGCTACAAATATTTAAATTATTCTTCACTCATTTATAACAGTGATGACAACGTTAAGAGCTAAATTTACTGTGTTGTGAATGACATTGCAAGGAACTATGCTAGAGGAGAAATGGATTTTTCGAGAGGACAACCTATTTTATTTTTTAAAGTGGGTGCTGACTAGCAGAGTGAAATGTTTTTATGGACAGAGACTTCATGGAAGTGAATTTTTTTTTTTTTATTGATTCCCTGGAATATTGTCCTTCTGTTGTGATGTTGGGCTCCTTTTTATGGCAAGTCACAGCCCTGTGCCCATCCCTCATGTCACCAGTGCAGCACCCAGGTGCTGTTTTACCCATTTTCTTGGATTTTAATTAGTTTGCCATGTTTCTGATAAGGAATAAAATTAGGACAAGATCATCCTGGGGCATTGTGCCTGCTGACCTCCAGTGGAGTTCTTGGGTTCACTTGGGATTAAAGGTTGGACTCGATGATCTCAGAGGTCTTTTCCAGCCTAATTCAATCTGTGGAACCTGCTTTATTTTGTTGCTGTTCTGTATTTCAGTCTCTCCGGGGGGATCTGTATCCAAGGAAGGTGGCAATGATGGGGATTTGGGGAATGATTCCTGCTGCAGGAGGTGACCCTCCGTGAGGGAGAGGGATGGTGCCCTGGCCATGGCCTCCATCAGGACGGATCCTGGGGCAATTCCCCTCACAACAGAGCCACAGCTCTCTTCCAGAGCACTCAAATCCTTCCCAAAAATCTGTCTGGAGATGTTACTGTGGGGATGAAGTGAGGAGAAGGGCTTGAGGGTGCTGGTGGACAACAAGCTGTCCCTGAGCCAGCAGTGTCCTGGGGGACAAGAGGCCAATGGGATCTTAAGGACGAGCATTCCCAGCAGGTCAGGGAGGGATCCTGTCCCTCTGCCCAGCCCTGGGGGCACCTCTGGAGTGCCGTCCCCAGCTCTGGATCCTCAGCACAGCAGGGCCAGGGAGCTCCTGGAGCGGGGCCGGCGGAGGCTGCGCAGCTGAGGAAGGGCCCGGAGCATCCCCGTGCCCAGGACAGGCTGAGGGAGCTGGGGCTGCTCAGCCTCGAGAGGAGCCCCAGCTGAGAGGGGCCCTGAGCCCTGGGTGTCCCTGGCTGCAGGGAGGGCTCAGGGCAGGGCCCAGGCTCTGCTCCGGGGCCCAGCAGTGGCACCAGAGCCACGGGCAGGGCCTGAGCCCAGCAATTCCCCCTGCACAGGAGGCAGAACTTCTTCACTCTGCGGGTGATAGATTGTCCAGCGAGGGTGTAGTCTCCTCACCGGGGATGTTCCAGAGCCGTCTGGACACAATCCTGTGCCATGTGCTCTGGGATGACCCTGCAGNGAGGCGGGGGCTCGGTGTGGGTGAGCGGGTAACGGGAGCGCCGCCGGGGAGGCGGCACCTGTGTGCGCACAGGTAGGGCACTGCAGCACAGCCGCTTTCGGTGCGAAATCGGAGCTAAAAAGCTTCCAGACTGGCTTTTTTTTTTTTTATTGTGAAGTGAGCCAGACGTAGCGAGGGAAAGCGGTTTTCCGCAGTCTGACGGTGGTTAAGGAAAATTCCGCTCAAATTGCTGCTGTTGGTAGGAGATGGTCGCTGAACTCTTCAACCGAGTGCTGTGAGTCAGATGCTGAGGTGATTTAGCTGCACAGTCCCTTCACCAGCTCCAAACACAACTTGATGCAGAAGTATGTAAAAAAAAAAAAAGTAACTGCGGCTTTTGTTCCGCTCTGCTCCTCGTCTGCCTCCCCCTCTCTAAAGCACAGGTGGTTTTACTACCTGCGGGTAAGAGCAGCACGTGCAGACTCTCAGTTTCTGCATAACTCCGGCAGAAAAAGGGACTATTCATTTTGGAGAGGCTCTTTCAGCGCTCGCTGTAATCCGACCCGCAGCACCCAGCTGGCCGCTGCACTTCTGGCTGTTTTGTTCTCGCATACGCGGTGCCTCTCGATGTGTCTGGCCCTGCTCTGGTGGGGTCGGGGGTGGTTAAAAGTTTAGAGATGACAGCTTTGTAGGGTGCTTTAGGCACCTCTATTTATAGGAGCCTGATGAGCTGATCAATAGCAAACTCACAGCTTGGTGAACGCTGCTAATCTTCGTCGTCTCTTCGTGAAGTGACGGTGTTGACAGAGAGGGCTTTGCTGGTGTGTCACCAGATGCTCGCTGTGGATGGCCAGGACAGGAGCGCTCCCTGGCACTCCAGTTGTGTCCCGTGCTCCCACTGCAGGTCCTCCATGAATTCCCATGTGGGAATTCACCTGTATGGAACCTGTCGAGTTTGGCGTTGCTTGCTCAGCCGGGGTGTGCTACAGGGAAATACCAACATTAAGGTCAAATTTGGCAGCCGCGGAGTTTTCTGGAAGTTTGCCTTTTTTTATGTGCCAGGTTCTAATGTTGCCCTGTACACCATGTACAGATCCTGAAATGCACTTTACAAATTGTCATTTTCGTTTTTAACATTGTTGAAATGGTACTGGTGTTGGTAATAAAGGCAGAAGAATTGCGCTATAGAGAGAAAGTTTCTGTCCTGGAGCGGTTTTGGAAAGAAGTGTGTTTGTGGTCAGGAACATTAAGTCTTACCTGTGTATTTGGCTGCCATATAATTCCGAAATTACCATGAAATTTAACATTTCTTGTTGCCAGTTAACACCCGCGGTAAACACGGGTTGGTCTTCTGTTTTCTCCTTGAAGTAATGGGTGAGCCAAGTAAAATCAGATAAACTGTTTCTGACCTGGCCAGTTTATTCTCTGTCAAGAGGGAGATGAACATCACTGAAATGCAGCCAAGTCTCCCAGAATAGGTTTTCATAAATGTAACTATTCATCTCTGAGCATTGGGGTGTTGGCTTTGCTGCCGTTTGTTGTTAAGTGAAGAGTGAGGCCAAGATTTACCAAAACAGTTTTGAAGTGAAAAACGACTGTTCTGCTGATAGAGAGAGCTTGGTGGAGATACTCAGTTTTGCCAGAAAAGTAGGAAAAAACTTATTTTTTTTTTAATATGAAGTTATATAACGAGTATAATTCCTCTGCCAGTTGTAGCTACATATTAACTTTATTATTGTACTTGTAATCTTCGATTACCTTTGGAACCCCACCTGTGTTAAACTAAATTAAAAAAATAAATTACTCTTGAGGCCACAGAAGTAATGTCTTTTAGCCGTGAGGTTTCTGAACCAGAAACAGGTTTGCAGTCTTAGAAACCAAACAGAGCTCAACCTACAAATAGATACCTGCAGGATCAGTGTTTTTTCAGGCAATTCTCTCACTACTACAGCCATGGAGAAAGGGCTTTTTGTGGCAGGTCTGTGGTAAACATCTTCACATCTTCACTGTTCTTGCAGGCACACTGTCCATTTACTGTTCAGTTGGCAAGTTGATCGATGTTGAACTCTTCTAGAGTTGCCAGGTAGTTGCCCAAATTCATCCTCATGGGATTCCTCCAACACAGTGTCAAATGTGTGGTGTGATAATGACCTAGAAATGGCCATGGGCTGTTGCTGACCTCTCTAAATCTTCAGATCTTTGACATCTGTAGCAGTGACTGTGTCGTAAAAGCAGAATTCAGTGCTGAGAGTGGAGCAGGCTGTGTGGAGGGTCACAAGAGGCTTCCCTGTTTCTCCATGGAGCTTCACTGGGATACGTGCTCAGAGCAATGATCCACTCTCCTCCTGCAGCCTTGGCAGATCACACTCCTCCAATTCCAGTTCTTGCCAGAGTGGGGAAGTGTCGTGTGCTCTTAGCAGAGCAGTCACTGTATGGCTTCATTAGGGCAGGGCACTGATATGGGATGTTCTGCAGTAAGATCATCCCCTTGGTGTCAGTCCTTGTGAAGAATATCAGATAGGGAGTCTGTTCTTGTTAGCATTAATGGCCTCTGATGTGGTGTTGTGGTAAGAGTGATGTTTGGAGGAAGAGTCTTTGCCAAGAGACTTAAAAGTGAGCGTGGTTGTAGTGATGCCTTTTCTTGTGATGAGTGCTTGGCAATGGATCAGGGCTCTCTCGGCTGGAAGTCTCTTGGATTGCCTTGTTGTGTGTGCATCTCCCTGAGCCACCAGCCCTCATCCATTCCAGCACAAGGAACACGGTCCCGTGGGATGTTGTAAGAGCAGAAATTGCAACCAGAAGGGCCTTGGAACTATCCTAAAACTGCTCCCAGTGCTCTGGAGGCAGGAGGAGTGCTCTGAGCAGAGGGAGGGAAGGAAATAACACCTTCCTCTCTCCTTTTCTGGTAAAGAGATGCCAGGAACTTCGGGATGGCCAGAATGGAAGTGAAGTTGTACCTCACTAAAAAGGAGTTTGTGTTGGTTTTACCTCAGTCAGCAAATAAGCACCACACAGCCACTTTTTCACTTCTTCACTGCTCTGGTGCTGAGGAGAATCAGGGGAAAAGTAAAGCTTGGGAGTTAAGAACAGTTTAATTATTGAAGCAAAATAAAACATATCTAAAATTAATATAAGACTGATAATACTAATTGTAATAAAAAGGAGAGAGAGAGAAATTAAACCCAGGAGGAACAAGTGATGCCCAGTAGAGTTGCTCACCACCCACTGATTGATGCCAGCTGCTCCCAGTTTATATACTGGGCATGACATTCTGTGGTGTGGAATATCCCTTTGGCTGTCCTGGCTCTGCTCCCTCCTGGCGTTCCATGCACCTGTGCATGGGAAACTGGAAAGTCCTTGGCTCAGAGTAGGCCCTGCTTAGCAACAACTGAAACATCCCCGTGTTATCAACATTAGTCTCATCCTAAAGTCAAAACACAGCACTGAACCAGTAAGAACAAAATTAATTCTGTCCCATCCCAAACCAGGACAATGGTGTTAACTTCTGTTTCTTTTGGATTTTTTTCTGTAATTACCCCGATGGATTACAAGAATTTTTTATTTCCTCCAATTTGTTGTTTTTTCACTGTTAGTGGCTCCGTATTTATGGCTGATGAACTTCCATAGGGGCAGTGGCTCTTGACTGGGATGCAATCAGCAGACTCTGATATGGGATGCCAGTTCCTATCCCATGGAGCTCCTGCTGGGAAGATTAGACCTTGGGTTATTTATCTTTTTTGCTCATCATTACTGAGATTTGTAGCCAAATCTCCAGTGTTCTGTGCCAAGATCAGCTGCCCAGCCAGGGCTGTTGGCTTTTTGCTTCCCCTCTGCACAGATAAGAGAAGATGCTGTGGAAGATAGATTTGCTCCCTACCAATTTTGGGTTGATTATCCCTAAATGCCACCACGTTACAGTTCTACAGAATAAATCCGATGGAGGGGATGCTCTACTTTAATGTAGGACATGCAGTAAAGTAGGGCTGGTTAATTATTTTAACACCCCGTGGTTCTCCTGGGGCGTACAGAATCCAGAGAACAATGAAACTCTGAGGTGTTGATACAAAACCGGTACAGTCCACCTGGGATAGGGATTTATTTGGTGTTCTGGAACCTGGTGGACCCATTCAATATTTTTCACTGGTGTCTGTTCCTGATCAAAAGCCAAATCACTGCTTAGCATGGTGCTGTTCTGGTGGGGTTGTAGCATTTCTTTCCCTTTCTCCCTGGATTAGCCATAATTTTTCCTTGTTCCTTTTTGATGGAAGGCCTTTAATGAGGTGTGATGATTTGAGGGAGTGTTGTCTCCAATCTGTTGGATGCCAGACCTTTAAGTAGAAGGGCCTTTGTGTTTTCATTACTCCTCTGTCACACTGCCTGAACATGAAAGGCACATTGTGGAGAGGGAACAGCCCTCATGCTGCTTTAAGATGTACATTTTAAAATTTTCTTGATCACTTTTCTTTTGCTTTGAGCTCTTGCTCTCTCTTATAGAGAGAGTAATAGAAAGTTACCTCTTTCTATGTCTTTTCCCTCTTTTATTTAGTTCTCACACTGCCCAGTATACCCAGGATGATGGAATCAATTTCCAGCCCTGTAGAGATCCTCTTACCAACACTCTCAAAAGTCTCTGGAAGATCAGAGGAAAAGGTTTTCCATTCCATTGAGAAACTCTTGTTTTCCTGTCTTCACATTTTCTTACATTACTTCCCTAAAGATCTTGGAGGGCTATGACCTTACAAAAGTGAGAATCAATTCTCAGACACAAAGGTTTGCCCCAAAAGCAGTTTATGGCCTAGAATGACAGGCTTGAATCCATTTCAGGTTTCCTAGTTTGGGATGGTGGAAATGAAGAGGGAATGTGCTGAGCAGGAGCTTTGGGACACACCTCAGTGCTCGCTGTTCCTGGGCAGGTCAACATCTGCCACATCTCACACTTGATCCTCCACCTTTGCTCCTCTGAGAACTTCTTCAACTCAGCACTGAAAACCACTTGGAAATTGTGAAGAGGAGTGGTGAGCTCAGTCTTTGCCTGAAATGTTGCTTCTTAGGAGCACAGGGGGATTTATCCAGCAGTTGATGAAATTTTGAGGCTCTTCTACCTCTGTGGTCAGGAGATGGTTAAAATTACACTTTGCATCAGTCCTTTTGGTTTTTTTATTAACCCTCTTGTTGCTGCTGCGTGCTCCACTTGTTCTCCAACAGAGCCTCTGGGTCTTCCCCTTAGTAACATTCTATTACTTTAAACTGTGTCAATATTCTCTTGTTTACTACTTATTAGTTGTGTAATATCTGCAGTGAAATCCATGTATCATGTCATGAACTCAGATATGTAGCAGTCTAAAATTTGAATTCAATGAACATCCCATTATATCATTTGTAGATGTAAAGCTTTGTAAAGCTTTTTTTCTTTTTTTTTTTTTTCTGAGAAGTTCTCTTTTTCCTGCCCTGCCTGCACAACTGGAAACAAAGCCTTTTTCAGCTGTGAGACGATTTAAAACTTCTTGGTTAGCCAAGTAACTACTTTAAACTTAATTGATTCCCATTTCCAGAATATGCATGTGAAGTTTAGGCCTTCAGCTGCTCAGTGAGAAGCCAAGTTATAGACCAGGCTTGGAGAGTGTTTATATTGGAAACTTCCCTAAAGCTCGCTGCAGAAATCTGGCCAGGCACCCTTAGAATTGTTAAATATTTTGTTGCCAGAATAGCACAATTACTACATCTAATATCAAGTCTAGTTTTACATGTAGAGAGAGAAAAGTGCTTGGGTTTGGTGTGCTGTAGGCTTTATATACATTATTGTATATATTTTATGTATTGTTCCAGGTGAGCACTGAGAATTTCTTGGATATTTTTTCCTTTGCACTGAGATCCTGGGTAGGAAAAGCTGCTTTTATTAGAAATAAACCACTGAGCTTTACTAATTTGGTAAACAGGGCAGATGTGCCTGTGAATGACTCCCTTTCTCATTTGTGTTTCAAACAATGCAGGTGCTAAGCACAAAGATTCTTTCTAAGGAATTCTTTCAGTCTTGGAAGTGCAAGTCTGAAATTGATAGTAAGTGCTGAAAACTCAGGTTGCCAATTTTTCTACCCAAGACAGGACAGGGCAAGAACTGAAGTATTTCAAGACCACATTTACAGTAGTAAACAATCCAATTTTTAAAAGATAAAGAATGATTTCTCTTAAACTCCCTTTATTACATTTGATTTTGCTTTTTCTGCTAATTTCCATGCATGACTGATTATTTCTTAGTTACAATTTTAATTTTTACTGATGATAAGATCATCTGCTTTTAAAGGTTTAAGGGGCTGCAGAGTAGCTAAGGGGCTGTATAGTAGCTAAGGATTATTGGTTATATTTCTGTTCCAAGATCAAAAAATCCTGAAATTGTTTGGGTTGGAAGGGACCAGAAAGCTTTAGAATTGCTGAACATTTTTGTTGTCAAAACACAATTTGTCCAGTGTGGGCCTTCAGCGTGTTGGTAGATGTTGCTGTTGTTTAGACTTAGTAGGATGCAGTTGAATGAGGATTACTGTGGTAGTTGACAGTCAGTTTTTGTAGATTAGCAGATTAATTCATTTATTAAAGGGGAAAAAGCCCTTTAGGAGGAGCAGTTTTGTTACCGGAATGTTCGAATGCGGATATCAGAGCTTGGACAAGGTGGTGGCACCTGGGCTGGCGGCCACTGCTCATGTGTGGTACCACGCTGAGTTTACTACTCCTGCTTTACTACACGTCGGAGTTAAGGGCAGTGCTCAGGGTTTGCTCCCTGCCTGCCGGGCTGGGGGTGCAGGAGCTCCGTGGAGCAGAGCCGGGAATGGGAACGAGCGGCGGCTGTTTGTTTCTGCCGTTCTCAGGGAAACATCCCTCTGCTTACATTCCTTGCAAGTTAAGAGGGTCGCAGCAGAGGATATACCTGACTTGGCTGACCCCCTTCTTCTCCCAGAGTAAACATTCCCTCCTGGCCCAGTCCTGGGGAGCTGCTTGGACCACAGGGATCAGTGCTGAGTCGTTCCCGTTGCTGTCCCTGACACTTCTGCCCTGAGCTGTGGGGAGTAGGAACTGGGAACAGCATCACAGGAGCACTGTTCCTTCTCTACCAGACCTGAGTGCTGGAAGAAGTTGGAGGTGAAGTTTAGAGAAGTGCCTGAATTAAAGCTGGCTTAGCAAGCAGAGAAATCTCAGTGTAGCACACAGATATTTACAGCTGTTTAACTGAAGGAGTACACATTTTCCTAGCGTTGGCAGGGTGTGTTTTATCTTTGTAAATCCTCACAAACGGTGTTTATGTGAGAAATGCTTTCCCTGAAACACTGCACAATCCCAGTTCCACAGGTGAAGGTCTCGGCCCTGTGAAGAGCCCACAAGAGCACGAGAACCAGAACCTTCCTGGCAGAGCCCTTTGCACAAACCTGGCAGTGTTTGCAACCACCTGTGGAAGCTGGTGTTAAAATCTTTACCAGAATTTCTGTGCTTAAATTAGGCTTTCATTTTAAATCTCCCTTATGTTCTCATCATTTCTTACGTGAGATCTCATAATTATCCCCCAAAGAGCTGTTCACTAGGGGCTGTTTTTCCTCTCAAAGTTTGAGTCAGTTACTGGGAAATCATGTGGAATCATCTGATACACAGATGACTTTCAAAAGAGGCTTCAGAGCTGTTTGAAAAAATACTTCCTGCTACCTAATCATCGTATAAAACTTTCAGTGTTGCTCTTGTAAAATAATACAGGAAATCAAAAGGGCAAATACGTCCCTCTTTTTCAGAGTAGGACAGAAATAATTTCTTTGGAGTCTTCAGTGGCACAGTACAACTGAGCTGCCAAAAATGTGCAGGAAGTGTCTTCTCAGTCTCTCATGTCTGAGAAAGAACCATCTAATTCTTGTTTGAGATGTGTCCACACTCAAATCCCCTTCCTGGCTTGACTTTTGGGCGTATCTTGCATTTCAGAAACCTCATCCTTATCACACCTTATTAGAGGATGTGTGGGAGCTGGACAAATGCTGCCATATTTTATTGATGCAGTATTTGACAGCTGTTAAATAGTGAAACCAGAGATTGGTGCTCTCTTGACTAAAAGGTGTGCACCTGATACCTCTCACAGAGAACCCAATTAACCTTTAGGCTCCATATATTGAATTACCAAACAGGCAACTCCACTCACCTGCTGGAAATGGGCTGCAATTAAACTTTCAGAAAAAGCTGGTTGATTATTTTGCTTGCTGAAATCATTTTGCACTCTTGTGTGTGGGATTTATCCAGCTAAAATAATATAAATATCCAGTTTGCTGCTCCTGGTTTCTCCTTAGGGTGATGAATGTTCATCTCTTCTTTCTCAGCACATAAAACAATAATTTTTGGCTTTTTTGGGGCATGTGCACCTTGGTTTTTTGGGAATAGCTGTAGCAAACTCCTCTTAGACTTGCTCTTACCCACCCCTCCTCTCTTCCCATTAATTAGTGGGAGCAAATAACACTCTTGGGATTGATTCTCTGTTGAGCATCTGTGCAGTAATTGATAGAGGATACTTCCCAGGGGGTACTCTGGCCACAGTTGTCTGCTGGGTGAAAGAATATCCATTATTAAGAGTGAAAATCTATTAAAGTGAACTTGAGCAGGAAACTGAAGCAACTGTTGGATTTTGGGGCAGCATTGCTGCCCGCAGTAAGTTTGGTGATGTGATGCTGCCAGTATTCCTTGTCCATGTGGTATTTTAGCTCTGCCAGTTGTACTTCAGAGAAATGGAGAGGGTTTTGCTATTTAATGAGCTGTGACGTTATTAGTCTTTATCAAAAGACAGTTACAGGACGCCCTTTTGTGTTTATATGACCTCAGAGAATGAAAAGTAAATTAATCAAATTCAGCAAGGCGGGTTTTTATGTGAGAGAAAAACATTGCTGCAGCAGTATAACCAGCTCCTTTAAAAACAAATATTTGATAGTGTTTCTATGGTGAAATTTTGTTTGTTGGGGAAGTTTTTGGTTTTGTTTGAAAAGAGGATGAATTTATACACTTGCTTGGTTTTGGTGACTTTTTAATGTGATGTTACTTGTACTTTTCCCTTGTAGGAAATCCACGACTTGTTTAAAGATTATGAAATCAAGTATTGTTACGTGGACAGGAATAAAAGAACAGGTGAGAACTTAAAAACTTTAATATATTTCAATTCTGTGAGGAAAATCATGTGCTGTGTGTGAAGTCATGGACTGTCACAGCTTTGTCTGGTGTCCCTCAGTGCCTTTTTTGTCACTTTCTACTGAAGCCAGTGGAAGTTGGAAACTTTCTGGTGTTGACCAGAAGTTTTTTGGTCCCTTCTGCTCTCTCTCAGGAGTATTCCTTAGTGAGTGTCCCTCTGGGACAAAGCTGACCTCAGCTGACTGAATCCCTTTGGAAAACTGGTCCTGAGGCCTCTCTTGGGACAAGCCACACGTGCCTGAGAGGAAAACCGACTCAGCTCCAGATGCATTTGCAGTTTGCTCACATCAGGAAACACTTCTGCCCTGTGAGGGTCACCCAGCACTGTTGCAGGTTGTCCAGAGAAGTTGTGGAATCTCCATCCCTTGGGATACTGGGAACCCATCTGGGTGACCCTGCTGGAGGAACAGGTTGGACAAGAGACCCTCAGGAGGTCCCTGCCACCCTCACCCAGTCTGGGACTGTGTGATTGTGTGAAATGCTTTATGGACTGAAAACCCAGAAAAGAAAGACCTGTTAACCCCAAAGTGAGAACTTGTGGATGTTGTCATCAAAGAGGTTCCATAGAGTCTGTAACGTGTTGACTTCAGTGGAATATTTAATTGAGTAAATAATAGTCTGCTAGTAGAATATTTAGTTTTGTTCCTTATATATAAAACTTGGTTGGGTTACAAGCAGTAAAATTGTGTGCATCACAGCACAGTCACTTCTTAAGTTAACTGCTCATGGTGCTTAGTTGATAATCCCAGATTTTGGACATTATATATATTATATATACAATATAATATCTGTATAATATATTATATCTATTGTATATATACAATAGATATCTTTATCTCTTTTATCTTTGGGGTAAATCTGCAGCTCTCACCTGTGGTTTCAGGGGGAGGGAGAGGTGTGGCTGCAGATAAGCCAGGGTAGGTGATGTCCCCACTCCTGGTCTCTTGCAGCTTTTGTCACTCTGTTAAACGGGGAGCAGGCCCAGAGCGCCATCCGGAAATTCCACCAGTATTCCCTCCGTGGGAAGGAGATCTCCGTGCAGCTCCAGCCAACGGATGCTCTGCTGTGCATCACCAACCTGCCCCTTTCCCTCAGGATAGAGGAGTTTGAGGAACTGGTGCGTGCCTATGGCAACGTGGAGAGGTGTTTCCTGGTCTACAGCGAGCTCACCGGCCATTCCAAGGGCTATGGATTCGTGGAATACATGAAGAAGGACTCTGCTGCCAAGGCCAGGCTGGAGCTCCTGGGCAAGCAGCTGGAGGAGAGCACTCTGTTTGCACAGTGGATGGATGTGAACCAGCTGACCACAAACCTTATTCACTCCAAGTGCCTTTGTGTGGATAAATTACAAAAAGACTGCGCTGATTCGAAAGAGCTGATCCAGGCTTTCTCCCTGAAGTACAAACCTGTCTTCTGCCAGGTATGTTGGATTCCTGTCTTATGGAAAACCATGACTGGGATTGCAGTATTGGCTCACTTCACTCTTGCTGTCTTCCACTTTTATTTTTCCTGTAATCACTCAGCTGTGCATCTGCACAGTGATGTGAGTAGTGATGCTTAGCTGCTCTGGGTGTGCAGTGCTTGATCCCTGGTGTCTGGGAATTCTGCAGGAGACCACTCCAATGAAATGCCAGCAAAATGTTTGTAAGACATCCCCTTATGTCATTTACTGAAAATAATTGTATTTTTGAGAGCTTTTAAAGGAAATATTGCTGATGGTTTCATTGCTTGGTAAAGAAAGGCAGAGTTTATGAATACCACAAGTGCAACAGTTCAGATGATGTAAAATACATCATATAATTAACATATTAATAATTAACATGTTTTTTCCCTAGTAGAGGAA
Source organism: Ifrita kowaldi (assembly GCA_013398055.1). NCBI lineage: Eukaryota > Metazoa > Chordata > Aves > Passeriformes > Cinclosomatidae > Ifrita > Ifrita kowaldi. Next base: position 80,472 of record VZRS01000036.1, read on the forward strand.
GGTGCAGGCTTGGGTTCTTGGGTGCTGCCAGGGATAGAAGGGACACATCTTTTGCAAAGCTTGGAAGCACAGAAGAGGTAGATCTTTACCTTTGTAGTGCAAAGGTTTCCTTCTCATCCTCATGGCTTGTGAGCTAAGAGACCACAAATAAATGTTGTGGCACAGACAGATCATCATAAACAGGCAGAAGAAGAAAAACTTTCCTTGTAGTCACACAGATTTCAGTTGCAGGGTTGTTTTTATGTTGTTTTTTTTCCTTTAAGTCTCTTGGAAGGCTGCTCAGGGACCAGCCCCAGGGATAAGCACCTGGAGATTCCCAGCATCTGGAGCAGAAGGTCCATCAGGCTGCACAGCCTGACCACCTGCAGGTCTTCTCACCCTCCCTAGTGCTCTTTTCCAGCCCCAGGAATTTCTAGCTGGCCAAAGAAAATCCTTAGACATCCTTGATCCAAATATACCAGGAGATGAATAGATTGGAATTAACTCTTCCCAGAAAATGCCCATCCCTGGATATTTTGAACTCGTGCCTGGGAACGTGTCTGGCTTCAACCTCACCTCACTGATCCCTAAATTAAGGAGCTTTTGCTCCCCATTATTTTCTTCCTGTAAGAAGGTATTAAATGCTGTAATCAAGTCTCCTGCTTAATCTTTGTTTAATTAGCTAAACAGATTGATCCTTTTAAGTCTTTTCCTTCAGGGCTTTTTTTCCAGCTGTCAGATAATCTGGGGGCTCTTATCAGATCTCCCAACAATTTTTCAACATCCTTTAAGAATTCTGAGCTTCAAAGAATAACAGACTTCTTGGAGAAAGATGGGTTTCACTAACAGGGCTCTGCTGTGCAGTTAGAAGCACTTAAAAATTGACTTTTGCCTTTTAAAATCATAATAAAACTTGGGTCACACGTGGTGTGGGTTAGGAGAGTGTTTATCTGCATTAGGTCAGTAAATATTCCTGTTCCTATAAAATACAGGAGGGTGGAGGTAGGAAAACAAATAGTTCAGATTTGAGAGGTGAGAAAGGGAAGAAAATGGATGAATTCTCATCACAGCAGTGCTAATTAATTATGGGTTTATGAGTGAGATGACCTGAAAATTGAGGACAAAGAAAGGAGGAGGAGGAAGACCCAAGAAAAGGTGGAAAAAGCAAAGAGGAGGGATGTGATGGGGTAGGTAGAGACAGAAAAACTGGGAGAGGTCAGGGTAGCAGAAACCTCAGTGTGGAGGGAATTTCAATAGAGAATGACTGGGAGAAATATTTTGTGTCTGGAAAACTTCAGTGTAGCTCTTGTGGTGCTGCCATGGCTTAGTTCTGCTGGGAGCTCCTGCAGTATTTCATCCAGTAAATACAATCCTTTACCCAAAATTCTTACCTGAACTCATGAAATAAACTCTGGGTTATTTCATCTTATTCCAAAGTTACCATTTTCAAAAAAATCAGTTTGATTTCTCCTCTCTTGACAACAGAAGTGTTCTGTCAGGAGGAGCTGAAGCTAAATGCTTACACATGGAGATTAGGAAAAATGTGTTTTGTCCTTTATTTCAACAAAACGGACCTCATTCTTTTCTTCTGTCAACTTGAAATTGTTACCAGAAGGACCCACCCTTATCTGGATAGGGATAAAGAGCTTTTTTTCAGTACCTGTTTCCTTGGGAAGTTTAAAAATTCCTAAATCCTTTGCAAGAATATTGGTGGCTGTAGTTGAACACGTTAAGGGAGATTTTAACTGTGTTTCAGTTCAGCTGAAACTAAAATACAGATGTTCCATAACTTCAAACCCTTCTTTTCACAAGTACCTCATGTACCAGTGCGCCTAAACTGGTATCAAAATAAAAAATAAATATAAAATATAGACATACACACATCTGTGTGTGTATTTAAATATGAAAATATGTGTTCTCCAGAGCTCTGCCAGAGGCCAGGCTGTAGCAGTGCCATTAAAGATCTGACCACCCTCCTTTTCTTCCAGATCTTTGACATTTGTATTTCAGTTGTCAGGGTAAGTTTGTGGGGCTGAGGTTGTTTTTATCCAATGAAGTCTGGAGGAGGTTTTGTCTCTTCCACACCAGAGCTGGTATCAGTTTATCATTCCCATTCATTTGAGGAGTGGAGATTTTTGCCTAAGCTTCATCCCTCCCTTCTCACCCCCTTTTTTTGTTTGATTTAAATCTGCTCATTCTCTCTCAAACTCTGCACACAAAGGCCAGAGCAGTGTTTGCCACGTAAGCCCTTTTCCAGTCTGCTTGATTGATCAGTCTGGCATCTTCTCTTGGCATTCCACACAACCACAGACTTCACATGCTCCCAAAAGGCACCAGATACTGATGGAATTTGCATTGTTGCATGTTTCAGCAGCTGTCATGCACCCTGATGAATGACATTTTGATTATTGCAGGCTGAAAAAATGAAGAATAATGAGTTTATAATTATCCTGCAAAATAAAAATGGTTGTAACATCCAGCTGTATTTACAGTTTGCTTCTCACTCTTCCTTTGTTGTTTAATTTGTGTTAAATGCGTTTCATAGCTGAGGTTCTCCACGAGGTGAGATGGAAGTGAAGGTGGGAATGGGAGAGATAATGGAAGGAATGAGTAGATAATCATGAAGAGATAAGCATGAAGGCCAAATATAGGAAGATGTGATATCCAACTTCTTTCCAGCACTTTGAGAAAAAAACCTCATAGTTTGGGGAAATACTGACCTTGGGTTGTGTCAGCTGTGGAAGATCTTGCATGGAGCAGGTGCAAACGTTGCAGGGCAGCTCCTGGAACTGCCAGTTTCCTGTGGAATGCTGGAAGTGTTGTTGTTGCAGTTTGCCCAGGATGAGGACGGCGGCAGCGGGGACTTTGCCGTGGTGGAGTACGAGACCGCGGAGCAGGCGGAGAGCGTGAGGGGGGCCATGGATGGGGCAACCATCAACGGCAGGAGGGTCCAGGTGTCCTTCTGTGCCCCTGGAGCCCCAGGCAGGAGCACCTTGGCAGCTCTGATAGCAGCACAAAGGATGGTAAGGTCCCTGGAAACCTCTTAGGGATGAGCTGGATACGCCTGAGTTAGGGCGTTGTGTGAGGAAAAGGAGCCAAGTTTCTGGAAGCATTTTGGGTTTATCAAGGCCAGGTTGGACAGGGCTTGAAGCAGCTTGGCATAGTGGAAGATTCCTTGCCCATGGCAAAGGGTGGAACTGGATGGGCTTTAACCAACCCAAACCACTCTGGAATTCTCTATAATCAGTCCAGTTCAGGCTCCTTCCTAGGCAGAGATGGCCAGGAAGAAGATAAAATACATCCATAATATACCACAAAGTTACACCCACATAGCTCTGGGATTTAGTAAATGTAATCTGTGAGAGAAATCATTCTAGCTCAAAACAAAAGTGACTGGGAATGAGTCATTTGACGAGCTAAAACTTGGTTTGAAACAGAGAGGCAAGAATTTGTCAGCTTTAAGATAAATTTCAAGGCAGGAGAAATAGTTTCATTTCATGCTCAAGGTAGAAGAAAGCTTTTTACACCCACATGTCTTATCAAATTATTTCCTAGAAAATTGGATGTGATAAGTGTTATATGGAGCTGCTTTAAATGGAGAGGCAGAAGAGTTCCCTCACTTCAGCCAGCTCCAACCACATCTCTATAAAAGAGATGAGAAGTCTGTTACAAGATACAGTGCTCATGGCAACAGTGCCTTTCTTGTTCTCCTGCAGTGATAACTCTGGCTTTAAGGGAAAAAAAGAAACGTGCTTGGAATTTTGTTGGAATAGTTTGTTAGGTGTTTCATTTGAGGGGAAAAAGAGCAGGAAGCAGGGAAGGAAATGGGTTTTTTTCTGTGTCAGATGAAATGTGTACATTGGCATCACCCAAGTTTGAGGGATTGAAATGTATTCTTTGTTTTCTCCTGCTTCTAACACTTCTGTATCTCTTCACTGGAGATGAGGAACAATAGGAAAGGCTTGCTTCCAGAGCCAAATCCAGTGCAGATCATGAAGAGTTTTAATAATCCAGCAATGCTGCAGATGCTGCTGCAGCCCCAGTTGCGTGGCCACGCTGTTAAACCTGGTAAGCTGTTTTAAAACAATTCAGAATTAAACCCTGTTCTTAGTGCTGCAAGGCTTTTGCAAAGTAATTAAGTAGAAATACAGTTTTCAAATCTGCAGACGCTGTTTCAGTGCGTTTGTGCAGACAAATTTACATTTTATGAAGGCAAAAGCAAGAGGTGCTCTGCTACACTCTTGTGTTTGGGTAAAATTCAGTGTTACCGACAGATATCCTTGTGTTAACTCTGCGGGCTCTGAATGTTCATATTAGAAATGGGGTTAGAAAGAAATGTCTTCTGCAAGACTTTGGTAAGTTTAGATCTGATTCTAGATCTGAATTTCACAACCTGAGTCTTTCTCCTGTGCCCAGTGTAAATCTTTATTCTCTTGGCTGCTGCCACAGCATTAGCCAGAAACATTTCTGTGTTCTCATTAGGATGTGAATGAACATAAATCCCAATAATGACATTTCAGATGGTGAAAGTGCTGAGAACAGGAGCCAGGTAGTGAGGAGATCGAGTGGGGGAGAGTTGAGAGTTTGGTGACAAAACCACACAGAAATGGGGTGTGAAGTGGCCACTTCAGGGAAGAACCACTTGAGCTAAAGCTGAATTTAAAGCACTTCAGATAAAGCTGGGGCCTGGAATCAGCTCAGGCACTGCTGCATCTTGGAGTGAAACTCTCTGGTGTGGAGGAGCACCTGGAGGGAACCTTTGAGCTCTCCTGTGCTGGTAATTTTATATCAAAGCTGGGTGTACTGAGATGTTTCATAACCTTTCCCAACCTAAAGGGGTCTGTCATTCCCTTATACTGACCTTTGTACACTTGAAAACTTCCTGGAAAGCAAATTTAAAAATACAGGATAATTGCTAAGATTTTTACTTGCCTAGTATGTAAAATGCATAATTTTTTTGTGTGTTTCTAAAACAGTTCTTGGAGCATCTGCAGGTTTACCTCACCTCATAAATTCAGCAGTGGGCCCACCTTTTTTGCACTTGAATAAAGTTCACCAGGTATGTGACAAAAGAGCTGTCATCAAAAGAGGGATTTGGGGAGATCTTAACATGAGAAATCCTGAAGTTTTAAGGAATTGCAGCTAAAATCAAGTGTTCTTGTTAAAGCTGTGAGGAAAGTTATGAGATGGGGAGAGCAGGCAGTGCTTACTGCCCAAAATCGAGTTATTTTATCTAAACTGGGCTTTTGACTTAAAACCTGCCAATGTAGACAAAACTTGTCATTACTGGCAGAAAAACTCCTCTTTAAATGAGCTCTCAAGGAGCCTGGCACGTCCCTTTCTCTTGGAGCAGCTCATCCACACTCCTGTAGAGGCTTTGTGGCTTTATCTGATTCAAACCAACAAGTTCAGCACCTTTATCTTCATTTTAAAGCTTGCAGGGACCCAGATGTGCTGCATGTGCCATAAAAAATGGTGGTTTGCAGATGTTGTTTCTTACTCATAAACCTCCCAAGGTTGTCCTGTAATTCCAGATGGACACCAGAATTCCTGAAAGATAATGGGAACAATCTTAGGGATGAGTTTGTGCTGGAAATTGAGAATATGCACCCACAGCCTTGTGCCTTGAGCTGAGCTTCTCTCAAGGATTTCTCCAGCTCTGCCAGGAGCCAAAAATTGAATTTAATATTCATTTTAAGGATTTGCACAAATACCTGCAAGGGACTGGGGTCAATCACTGGGCCTTACTATTTCTGATACTTCAGAAATTCCATTTAAAAAATAAAATCTCCTTCAGCATCAATTCTTTCTTCTGTTCTTTTGGCAAAGACAGACTCAGAGATCTTTAAAAAGACCCAACTAAAATGCAGGAATACTCCTTATGTTAAATATATTGAGATCTTCTATTTTTTCTCTAAAAACTGGTAGGTGAATGTATTAATTTTGAATAAATGCTGCTTCATTTTACCCCATCCAATGGGTTACTTTTGTCCATATAAAAAAATTACATTCTTTTCTGTTTTTTTTTTTTTTTTTATTTAAATGACATTTTCAATTGGTCTGTTTGAGTTCCTGCTGCTGTCTCTTCAGCCTGTGCTTCCTTGGAAGGCACTGTGAGTGTTTGGTGCTCACAGCTGGAGCCAGGAATGTTTTACACAATTTACAGTGGGATTGATGATGATCCAAAGGTTTTTCCACTGGTTTTTGGCTTGGGAGAGCTGCAGCCAAACAACTCCATGTTTTCTCTGTCCAGAGACTTAAAAGTCTCATTCTCTTCCTGGGAGCTTCCTGTCACTTAATGAGCTCCAAACCTGAATTTTATAAGGATTTGATGATCCCAATTTCTTCTATAAGGCACATTTTTTTTCTTCTTGGATGATTTCTTTTGGAGCATTCTCTAAAGCCAGAGAACCAGGTCACTGTTTTTATTGTTATTGTCTTGGAATTCAGTGTTGTCACTGAAACACCTCCCCAGTCACACTGATTCAGCTCCTGCATGGCTTGGGTTTGTATTTTATATTCAGGGGTTTGTAAAGTGACATAATGAGATAAAACATTTTAAAATAATTATTAAACAGGGATTCAACAGAGGGGATCTGAAGGTTATTCAGCCAGTAACCTTTCAACTCAAGGTAGCCTGGTTTTCAACTTGTTGCTTCTAATTTCTCTTAGTTATAAATTATCCTATGCCAAAATAATGCATTTTCCGCTTTCTCAGGGATGTTTTCCTCAGTCATCCAGCAATTTATTAAACCTTTATAAATCCAGAGCTTTTCCTCTGAGGATTCTGATCAAACGGATTTTTCCACTCTTTTATTTCTGAAAGTTTTGCAACTGGACCATTTTGCTTTGTTGCTGTAGCCAAGTTTGGAAGGAACAGCCCCTGGCACTGGTGACAGTGAACAGCCCTGGATAATTCTCCTGGAAATCACTGAGACAATTAAAATAGATGCATAACTAATCTAGATATGGCACATCTTTGTTTGGAAAGGCACATTTCTGAGTCCAGAAGATCATATTTTAGGCATAGAGGGATGTTTTCCCCAGAGAATTTAACCCTGCCACCCAGAGACACAGCCTAGGCTTGGAAATATTTGGGAGGTGTTTTGCAGCCTTCATTCCCTGGTTTTGGTGATCTTTCCTATGTAGCAGATTTCAAAAAAAAAAAAAAACCAAATTATGAAGGCTGTATTTGGCATGATCACAGTGTCCTGTATATTTATTTTTGTACAACAACCTATAGAACAGCCTCTATTTTACCTGGCAGATGATGCTGCCAGACAGCTCCAGGCCTGTAGCATAAATCATGATGTCTTCTAAAGTTTACTTTAAGCCTCAGTGCTGGCCAGAGCTCCTAATGTTTGAATATACCAGTGGCAGAGTCTGAAGGTGGTGCCCCAAAGTTATTAATAAAGTGGCTCAGTTCAGGTGGCAAACTGATCCAGAATATTTTGAATGAACAATGTGAATATTTTATAGACTTGCCAATCTGCAGGCACCGTGATTTGTCAGCTTTTAATGGCTCTGGAGTAGGATTTCATGTGGATTGTTGTGGGGGGGAAACATATTGGGATATTTTTCTGAAGCAAAATTAGTTCTGTGGAGGAAATTGTTATTTTCCTTTGCTGTCTTAACTCAGAATCTTAGATTTCATCAAGCAGTACCGTGTGAAAATGTTTCAGGGCTGTTCTGTTCTCCAAGACTGCCAACTAACCCTTGTTTTAATCCTTTCTCAGAGCTCAATTCTGGGGAGCACCTCCAACCTGCTGCTGCAGAGCCCTGCTCACCTGCCCTTGCCCCAGCAGCAGCTCCTGAAGATGGAAAACATGCAGGCAAACAGTGTAAGATCATCCCTGCAGCTTTGACTCTCTTTGAACAGTCTTACAACTCCTAAAATAAATAATTTGTATCATCAGGTGGCCCCGCCCTTGATCGTTAAGGTCCCTTCCAACCCAGCCATTCTCTGTTTCTGTGCTAATTGAACAGTTTAATGGAGCTGAAAAGGTTGAGAATGTGGAATTTATAAAAAGCAGCTATGAACAGATTATTTTAATCATTTACACAGTTTTCTCTTCTTCCTTTTAGAAACCAGGTTTGCTGGGAGAGCCTCCAACAATGCTCCTGCAGACAGTGCTGGGGATAGGGGTGATGCCAGCAGTGAGCTCAGGCCTGGCAACACGAGGAGAAGCTCTCAAGTGTAAATGACTTTTTATTTCATCCCAAATCAGTAGAAATGCCCAGCTTCAAATTATGCACCTGACTTTGTCCCTGTGTAACGAAAGCAGGTGGTTAAACACTCTGCTTGCTCAGTTACTGCCTTTTTTTGTACACTTGGAATATGCTTTTAGTGAAGTTTTGTGGGGTTTTTCACAGCAGGTAAATGTGAGTTGCTTGAGAGGCACCACAAACAGGCTTTTGGCCTTCATTTTATTTTAACAACCACTGTGTGGCAGATGTCAATCCAAATGCAAATTCCTGTGCCACTGCTGCCCTCAGTATTTATGAGGAAAGATCAGTTGGATACTGGGGGTTCAGCCTGGAGAAGAGATGGCTCTACAGAGATCTTTGAGCCCTCCCAGTGCCTAAAGGGGCTCCAGGAGAGCTGGAGAAGGACTGGGGACAAGGGATGGAGAGACAGGACACAGGGAATGGCTTCCCACTGCCAGAGGGCAGGGATGGATGGGAGATTGGGAAGCAGTTGTTCCTTGGGAGGGGCTGGAACAGGGTGCCCAGAGCAGCTGTGGCTGCCCCTGGATCCCTGGCAGTGCCCAAGGCCAGGCTGGACAGTGGGGCTTGGAGCAGCCTGGGACAGTGGAAGGTGTCCCTGCCCATGGCAGGGGTGGCACTGCATGATCTTTAAGGTCCTTCCCAACTCAGACCATTCCAGGATTTTCTGATCTTGTTTCCTCCGCTGATCCCTGTGTTCTGCAATCCTCTGAGTCATGGCAGTAACCAGGAGCAAGGAAGAGGTTGCCAGGGGAGGGCAGAAAGCTCCTCTGAATATCCAGATTTTCATTTTGGAGAACACTTTCCAGCTCTTCACTTAAAAGAATTCTTCCTAATGCCAGTTGAGGTGGGGTTTCCCCCTGCGTCCCATCCAGCATCCTCCAGGATGTTGGTTCCCAGTTTTTTTGAAAATGACAGGAAGCACTAAGTAACTTATCACAAGGAATGTTTAGAAAAGTCAGAGTTTTATTGTATCAGCTTGAAACTGAGGTGTTTGCCTGTGGGATGGTAAAAGAACAAAAACCAGTGAAGTAGCTCTGGCACTGTTTTCCTCCTCCCTCAGTAAACCCCACAAGCAAACCCTCCGTGATAAATCCCCTCTAACAGCAAAGTTTCTCCATTTATGGCTGCCTGCAGCATCTAACCCAGCTCCCATTCCAGCAGCAGCAGCAGCAGGGATGGGCATGCTGCCATTCTTCCCAAATCAGCACATTGTTGGACAAGCTCTTCCCGGGCCAAACAATGCTCCAGACAAAGCCGCAGCCGAGGCCGTGCCGGGAGCGGGAGCGCAGCCCTTCCCTCAGGCTCTGCCCAGCCTTCCCGCCGGAGCTCTGCGCGCCGGCCACTCCAAACCACCCAGCCAGCTCAAAAACTCCGACTCCAGCCTGGGGGTAAGGAGCATGCAGCACAAATACTGCCTTTTCCTGCTGTTTTCTTCTTCTTTCTCTTCTTTATTTGAACTGCGGCTTCGCTGTAAAATCTGCTGCATCCCAAGAGCATCCTTGAGACTTCTTAAGGTCACTGCAGTTATGAATAATAGGGAGAGAACAATGCTGCTCTTTGGTGGTCCAGCTGAGTGAACAAAGGAATCTCCACAGTGCTGGAGGGCTTTTTTTCCATGTGTTTGCCCTCACAGTGTTTGATGATGAAATTAATCTCAGGAGCAATGTCTCTTTTAAAGGCCAAAAATTGAACTCGTGGTTGAATTTCATGATTAATCAGGAGCAGTTCTGGTGATGTGGGGAGGCCTTTGGGTTTCCAGGTGGTTGTGTGTGTGTCTGTATAAATTGTCCACTCTTAAATTATCAGGTTTTTAAAATATTATTCATTCCCTTGAAGGTGAGGTACGAGAGGATGATGGGGTGGGATTTAAGTGGTCTCATTCTTTCAGAATTTTTTTCTGCCATTAACAAAATTTACCTTTTTTATAATATACATAAATACTTCGACATTTATGGGGAAACTTGTGCTTAATTTATGATTTTCCTAACATTTGGCCTTTATTTTCTTATTTTATTTCTTGTTGTCTCCAAGTGAAAAGAGTTGATTTTGCCTTGGCCATGTACTTAATGTTTTCACTCCCTGCATCTGGAATTGTTAGAGTGATTATTATTCCTTCACTTGCATATAAAAGGTTTTCTTTTGTTTGTTTGTTCTGTAATATCCTTCAGGAACTTGCAGTCTGAAGAGAAACATTCCTACAAAAACTATTTGGAAGGAAAAAAAGTGCAGGCAATGTGTCCAGATTGGGGTTGACTTCAAAAGTTTCATTTTATTTCAAAAGTTTCATTTCAAAAGTTTTTTTTTTCATAGGACTAAGCTTTTTCCAAGACCCTGCTGGGCCACTGAAGGTTATTTCTGATCAATTTTATATGAATTTAATGCAAACTGCCCTGTCCATTTTTCAGACTCCCTTGAAAAAACAGACTTCTCTACTTGGGGAACCCCCAAAAGAAATTCGGCTGAGCACCAACCCCTACTTGAATTTGGCAAGTGTTTTGCCTGGCATCTGTCTGCCAGGTAAGCAAACATTTCATGGATTTCATTGCAAATTTCCACGGCCACAGTGTGGCAAATATTTATTCTGTTTGCCTGGTAAATCCAGTGACCACAGCATTAATCCTCAAGAAAATCTTGTAGTGTGTCTTAAAATGGCAAAGTAATTTATCCTGATGGTTAAACAGGGGAACATTTCCAGAGGTAAGGAGCTCACAAACTTACAGAAGCCTTTCAGTTATTAGTAGCACTGATTAACTTGGGGCACAGCCTAATCTGAAGAGGCAAATTTCAGTTTTAATCCTGGACTAGAACCTAATTTGTATGTTTTTTACAAGCCAGCTGTTTATTCAAACTGTGTTCTTTGTGTTCCCAGCAGCAATTGCCAGCAAAGGCTCCAGTCCTCCACAGCAGACCAGCCTTCCAAACAATGTCATGGATGCTGCTGTGTCTCAGGGAACTGCATCACAACATGCAATGGAAAATTATTTCAGTTACTCCCAGCAGCCTGGGGAGTACCCACAGGTAGGAGTTCCACAGCCTGGTGTCCCTTGGAGCCTCTGGGATTCTCCCAGAGCTGCTCCTTGTTTCTTCCTGCCTCCTCCTCCTGGGGCTCAGCCTCTCCACTGACACTTTGTCTCTTTCACCGTTCAGAGTAGATGTAGCACAAAGAGCATTCCCTGCTGAAATCACAGCCCTTGAAAAATTGCTTCTTGAGAGCCTGAACTCGGGGCACTCACTAAAAAATTACTTCTCCCAACCTCTGCCTTGGCTTTTGTCTGCCTTCAGAACCAGGGAGTTTTTCTCTTTGCCTTCCCCAGAAGTTTTTAAGGCTTGAACTTTGGCTGGATCCCAGGGAAGAGAGCTCTGCCTCCCAGTTCCTGCACAGCTTGGGGGAGGTTTGCCAGCTGGTTTCAGTGCACAGGATGTGCTCCCCAGCTGCCCCATGTGGTGATCAGAGCGTGCCCATGAGGTGGAGGCTCTGGAGAGTGTTGCAGTGCTCAGAGCCAGTTCCACAGGACACTGGGAAAGAGCATTCCCATATTTTCATTAACCATTCTGAGTCTGTATAAAGCTGTAACTGTGTACAGATCAAATCTGAGAGCTGCCTCATCCCCAGGTTGTCGCTGGGGAGACAGAGACTCTGCTGGGCTGCTGCCAGGGAGATCTGTGAGCTCCTGGGAGTCGGGTGGCTCTGGAGGATGGAGAGGGTTTGGATGGGGAGAGTCCCAGCCTGGCCAGAGGGGTGGGGGGAGCAGGGTCACTGCACAGAGCAGGGAGCTGTGCCAGGGGCCTGACACCTCTTGGATCAGATCTGGTGCCCGAAGGGGCTCCAGGAGAGCTGCAGAGGGACTGGGGACAAGGGATGAAGGGACAGGACACAGGGAATGGCTTCCCACTGCCAGAGGGCAGGGCTGGATGGGATATTGGGAAGGAATTGTTCCCTGGGAGGGTGGGCAGGCCCTGGCATGAGGTGCCCAGAGCAGCTGTGGCTGCCCCATCCTGGAGGTGTTCCCATAACAGGAATTGTTGTCCCTGCCTCCTGTATTTTTTAAGCACTTACCGTAATTGTGAATGTTTGATTTGAGCTTCATCACTGGTGCTGAAGGTGTTCTGGTGCTTCTTGGAGAGCTTTGGGTTGTAAGAAGTGTAGGCAGACATGGGAGAGGATTTCTGCTCCTCTGTAGGAGGCTGTCCAGCAGTGGTACCAACATTATGCTCAGGCACATCACTCTACCCAGGCCAGAGTGAATGGCTTTGAAAATGAAGCCTCTGAGGTGAGAAAGAATTTCATTTTCTTGCTGTCTCCACTGGCTGTTGCTCCCATCAGCTTTGGGACACTTGCTTTGTGTGTTGGCACAGGAATGAGGGGCTGGAGAGCGTGGGGTGAGGGCACTGCATGGTCACTGCTGCAGGGCAGCCCTGGGATTCATACCCAGAATATCCCTCTCTGAAATCCCACCATCCAAAATCACCTGGAAAGCTCAGGAGTGTATTAAAATATTCCCACCAGGAAGCAGCACACCATTAATGGTATTTCCCAGTGCTGAATTTCCCAGGATTGAAGTGCTGTGCTGTGCCCAAGCTGAGGTTTCTGTGGCTAAGGAGAAAGACACTTTTTTAAGGAATTACACAGATTAAACCACCATCCAAATCTCACATTTTGCTCCAGGAATTGCTGCATGCCCAAGCTGCTGTGAATTGCACCTCTTGTAACCAACTGAGCATGACTCAGGTATTTCCATACCTGCTGAGAGCTCATCACAATAGCAAAAAAAAAAAAAAAAAATCATTATTAAACCTTTTTTCCTTCCACTTCATGGATCCCATTCAGGGATCTCCAGGTGGATCTTTCCCAGACTACAGCACCTGCCTGCAGGTGGTGCCTGCCCTTTTGAGTGGAGCCCAGGGATCCCAGCCGGGCTTGCAGCCTCCTGCAGCAAATGCCTTAAAGAAGGTGAGAGAAGGAGCAGTGGCTGCAGACGCTTCTCCCCTGTCTGGTGCTGCCCCCGAGTGGAGCTTTCCCACTGCATCCCTGCTCCAGACAGTTCCCAGGAATGTGAGAAGTGGTTGGGCCAGCTCCAGAGCGCTGCAGAGCCCTCCAGTCCCTGGGGATCAGCTCCCCCAGTGCCCCAAAACCCACAGGCAGAGCAAGGCTGGCTGTTCGGGAGCTTCTTGGAGAGGTGTGAGTGTGCAAAAATGCCTGGAAGGAGGCAAATAAAGCAGGAAGTGAAGAGAGGAGAAGGAGGTGAAGGAGGTTCACACTGGATTTAAATGGGTGTTGCCTGAGCTGCAGATGGTTTGCACTGGGATAGAACCTCTGAAGTGGAGAGAAGCAGCTCAAGGCAGCATCCAGGTTACAACAGCCCCTTCACTGGATCCTGGGGGAAAACCATTCTAAAATGGCTTATTTGGAATTACAGCTGCTGTCAGCTGCAGCTTTCTTCAGCCACACTCACTGAGCAAAGCTGCCTTTGCTGGTGCTCCACTGGACACTTAAATGTCATCAATAGGAGTGGGAGTGCTTTGGGAACAGTGAGGGCTGGTTTCTGGAGTCTGGTTAGGATTTAGAACTCCTGAGGAGTTGCTGTCCCTGTGCTGCAGGTAAATCCCATTGCTTCTGTTTTCATGGATGGGAGAGCTGAGCGGCCTGGCCCTTCCATCACAGCGTTAAATCCCTTGGGTTCAGTTCTGGCATTAGTCTGGGCATGAGATTCCTTTTTTTTTTGTGATTTAGAAGGCAGTGTATTCCTTCTAACTCCAGCAATTCCTGACTCCTGGGTAGAGCTGGCTGTGCCATGGCTTGGGGAAAACATGGCCAAAGCCTGGCCGTGGGCTGGGACATCAAAAAATGAAGTTTTCAGATTCCCAACAGCTCTGACATGGCTGGAAATGATGGAATGGCAACAGGAGGAGACAGTGTGTGGTTTGAGCCAAGCAGTACCTCTCAGTTTATCTCCAGGGGTGATGGAGAACAGCTCCCTGGGATGGTGGTGTTACTGCCAGAAGCCATAAAAGGCAGGAGGAGCAGGGTCAGTGCCTTGGCACAGGCACAGCAGCACAGTTTGCCTCCAAACTGCTGGAATTGCAGATAAACCTCAGTGAAGAGGCTGCTCCCCAGGAGGCTCTGTCAGTTCAGAGCGTGCTTGTGTGTGTCTGTGCTCGCAGGGACCCTGCAGCTCCTTTGCATCCTGCTTTTTTGGGGCTTTTTAAAATCCTGCTGCTTCAGAGGCTCAGGAGGAGCAGGGTCAGTGGGGTTTGTGTGAAACATGAGTGAGCCAGGACCTGGTGGAGCATTACAGGACATGGGTGACATCCCCATGGCTTTTAGAACTGCAGGAGAGAGGATGGGGCAAAACTGAAGTCTTTCCTAGAACAATTTTCTGTTTCTGCTGAAGGTGCCTCCCAGGATGAAATTGGACTGAGCAGGAGCAGTTTGAGTTGTGAATGTGAACTAGCACAGGGTGCTTGGAAAGCTGCTAGGAAGGGTTTTTCCAAAGGGAAAGTGAACCCAGGGAGCCCTTGGGGCAGCCTTACAGCAGCTGTGCCCTCACAGAAACCCTGCCCTGGGCCCCTCAGGGCTGCCTGTGTGTCACAGTGAGGCGTTGGAGCTGAAATTCAGATTAAAGATCCATTGCTGCTCCCTCCATCCCTCACTCCCGTGTGAAGGCAGGGCCAGGGCCCGAGATCCTGCACAGACCCGCTCTGGCATGGCTGGAAAACGCATCCTTCACCCCTGGCTTGGCACGGAGCTGGGCCAGGACTGTTGAAGCCCTTCAGCTCTCCAGGAGGAATGAAAAGTGCCTCATCCTAAAGGCTGGGTAGGTCTGCAGCAGCTGCAGGACACCACGGCCATTATCCCATGGATTTTATCCAGGTGCTGTGGAATGAGGCCGTCACCTCACGTGTGCTGAGGCACTGCTGCTTTTATCAGTGGGGTTTTTTTAGGGAAAGGGCACAAATCCTGCCTCGTGAGCTGGACCTCAAAGCCGAAAGAGTCGGGCCTTTGGCCTCACTTCCCAGCTCCTGATGTGGCAATTCCCAGCCTGGAGCGCTGTTTATTGGGAGTGCTGGTTGTGGATCGAGTGTCACTTGTCCTGTCCTGCCCGCAGGTGGCCCCGAAGCGCAGCTCCTCGTACCTCATGTCCTCCCCCGAGCCCGGCCCCGTGGAATTCCCGGCTCCCGGCGGAGCCGTGCGCTACTCGGAATCCTCCCTCAAGAAGAAGCGCGTGTATTGATCCATTCCCACGGATTGATCGATTCCCAGCCCTGCCCGGGGGAGGGAAGGCAGGTGGGAATCCCTCTGTATTTATTGCTGCCTTAACTTCAGACAAGGAATTCTTTCTGTGTGGGGTGAGTGTCCCAAGAGGAGCCAGCTCTGTCCCGGCACATCCAAGGACACGGGACGTGTGTGACAAAAGGTGGTGGCTGCTTTCATTTGGAGAGGAGGGGACAGCGTTGTCTTTGTCACCTGTGGGCTGAGGGACAGAGCACAGGGACTTGGGGAGCTGGGGCAGCTCCAGCTGAAAGCAATAAAAACCTGGAGGAAGGAAAGCTGATCCTTCCTCCAGTCCTCAGCCTGAGGAAGTTAAAAGAGGAAGTCTTGATAGTAATTATTTTGTATTTTTTTAACTCAGAATGTGGGTGGTTTTTTTCCAACTTTCCTTTTTCCAGGATTAAGAGTTCTGCATTTACAGCCTTTCAATTTTTAGTATTTCTTCTTAATCCTGGAATGGAGCGATACCAAATGTATTCCCAGAGCCTCGGTGATGTTCTCAATAAATGGCTGTTCAAAGGGAGATGTGATCCTGTGCTGCCTTGGAATATTCCCTGGGATCTGGAGAGCTGATCCTTGGACAGTGGAATAACTTTGTCTGTTTTTAGGCTGAGAATCCCCAGCTTTTCCATGGAGGAAGTAATTCCCAGCATGTGGCTGCAGCAGTGTGAGGCAGCATCCTCCTTCCACAGCTGTGGGACAGCTCTTCCTGGGCCACCCCACATAATTTCCCAGTTTTGAGTGTATTTTCCCCTTTTTTTTTTTTCAAAGACTTTTTGTATTTTTAGCTTAGTATCAGCTCTGGCTCGAGTTGTTCTCTTCTGCCATCAGTCCTTGGAGCTGGAGATCAGCCATCCTTCCTTTTGCCATCACTGTGGTGACAGGTAAATGAGGAGCCAGCCCTCATTCCAAGGCTTTTCCCCCTTGGAATCCTGCTGCAAATCCATTTGGATCGAGTTCACCGAGGCCAGGAGCCACCTTCTTCTCCCTTTTCCTTGCTAGAGAACCCTGAAGCCATTTTTCAATACTGTTTTTTTTTTTTTTTACATTAAAGTCTTAAACTTTGCCTTTCAAGCTTTGGGATGTGACCAGGATCCACATTTACAAAGCTTAAACAATCCCAATCAAAATCCCTCCTCCCTCAGCTGCTGGAACTGCTCCACAAGCAGGAGCCAGGAGCTTTTCTGGGATTCTGCCTGTATGTATTGATAAATCCACTTGTAATATTTTGTTTCAACTGTTTGTATATGCAACTTTCTCAACTTGTTACACTTTTCAATGAAAATAAATTGTTGGTACTTATTTCAAGCAGATTTTTGTGAGGAAAACAGCCCTGGACTCCTTTAATCAGGTAAGGTAGGAAAAGGTTTTGGAAGTTCCATTTTAAAAACTCTCCTTTGTTTAATTTCTGATTAAAAAGGAAGGCACATGGAGAAAAAAAAATTCTTTATTAGGTTTGTTTGTATAAAGAGTAACAAAGTGCTTACAGATTGAATTCAGCTTCCTAAGTGACATACAGAAACAATAACACTGTAAAAATAAATCTGACCTCCTCAGAGCTCATAATTACAATTTTTTATATATATTTATATATATATATATAGACCTCTTCCTATTATTGCCAAAACTTGAAGTATCTCTTCAGAGCATTTTCCAACTCCAGGTGTGGGAAGGAAAAATGATGGCCCAAGTTTAGGAGCTGGGGCAGCAGGAGCTTCCAGTTAAACTTCTCATGGCCTGAGCCTCTGAGTCACAATGTTCTTTAAAGTTCCCATTCCCTGGGACACCCCTGGGTGCTCAGGCCTCTCTTTCCTTTTGGATAATCCTCCCAGATTCTGGCCCTGGATTGGGTTCTTTTCCATCTCCATTCATTCCTTCCCTGCACATCCCTCAGCACCAGGGATGCACATTCACCCCCTCCAGGGGCTACATCCACTCTGGGAGCTCCAGGGGGTAGAACGTGGGAGTGGAGTTAGGAAAAGCAAATTATTTATCCCAAAATGGGGGTTCTCACTGAAATGCACAACTGTGCCCACCCCTCCATGCTTCTGGGGGTGGTATCTTTGAACACTTTCTTTTTAAATACCTGTAAGAGCTCAGGACTGGGACCTGGTAGGTTAAAAAGAGTTGATAATTTTGCCTTCCCTGTATTTTTATGCCAAAGTTGTTTCATTTTTTACTAGAATTTAAGTGCATGTGAATGATATTTTGTCAGCCAACTTTAAAATTATTAATTGAGCCCTCTTCTATCCCCTGGCTGAGCTGAGCTGAGAAGTGCAGTGGATTTTCCCAGCTCACATCATCCATCAGGGCAATTCCAATTGTGGCACAACCAGAATCAGAGCAGGATAAAACTGCCCTGCAAGAACAGCAGCAAAGGGAGCTGGAGCTCATTTTGACCAAACCTTTAAATTCCTTTAATCCAACTCTTCAATCTGTTGGCAAAAGAATCCTTTATAACCACATCAGCCCAGCCAGAGTACAAATTACAGGAGTAAAAAAAAATAAAGGAATAGCCTTGGGCATAGATAGTTTGCTGGGCATTTAAAGTCCTGACAGTATAAAAAGAATTCATTACATTTTACTCATAATTGTTTCAAATCTTTGGATCAGGTTGTGGAAGGTGGTGCGTTCGTCGTGTTTGTAGATCCAGCACTTCCTCATCAGCTGATCCACCTGCCAGCAGAAACAGGGAATTTTTAAAGAAATGAAACATTTCATTGAGTTTTCCAGTAAAGACAACAGAGCAGGGTCTCCCTGAATGAACAGAAACACGCCAGGTGCTGGGCAGGGGGGTTGTGTCAGTTCAGGTTTAAACCAACACAGCAGTTCCACCTGGGGAGCTGCAGCCCAGAACTGCCAAAATCAGAGGGATTCCCAAGGAATTTTCATGGAGCCAGGTGCTACAGCGAGTCCTTGACCCCACTGAAGGGACACCACGGACTTGGGAATGTTAATATCAAAAAACATCTTAGAACAGTGCTTGAAAACCTTGGACATGCCTTTTCCCAGCACTCCTGAAGGTCTTCCTACCTGAGTGGCCAGGCCTGTGGAACCAGGGAGGTGGGACCCCTCTGGGGCTGAATCTGTCCAAACAGGGACTGACCATCCCTCCCACCATCCATCCATCTACCCATCCCTCCCACCATCC
>VZRS01000040.1:7921-45192 GCA_013398055.1 Ifrita kowaldi
CTTGTTTTACTTCTCATTATCCTCCTCTGATTTTATTAGCAATAAATTTGTAACTTTAAGTTAAGCTTGTTTTGCCCTTGAAGTGTTCTCTCCCAGTCCTTATCTCAACTCATGGAGCCTTTGTTAATTTTTTTTCCTTTCCCCTCCTCTGCCCAGCTGTGGCACGGGAGGGTGAGCGAGCAGCTCTCATGGGTGCCTGGTGTGGGGCCAGTGTCAAACCATGACAAAGGTCCCTTCCAACCTAAACCATTCTATGATTCTGTGACTCTGTTAATTACAAGACCAAGAGCATTTTGTTTGAAAAGACATCAGCTGGAAGCAGAGGAAGAAGGGATAGAGAAAAAAAAATGCAATTGAGGTCTGTAAAATCAGATCTGGCGTGGAGAAAGTGAATAGGGAAAAATGGAAAATTTGGAGAAGACAAATGTCAGCATTAATGAATTTCTAAGATAAGGAACTTTTTGACAGGGATTAGACAAATTAATGAGACAAATATCTATCACAGGCTATTAAATATGAAGAAAAGTCTTCTGATTAAGGAGGCCCCTGAATCACCTATCATTGTGCTGGGAAAATATTCCAGGAATTATTGCAATGTCCTTGTCCCATTCTTGTTCCTTTTTCTTACACCATTCACAGTGGTCATTTTATAGACCCCATATGAGGCTATATGAGCTTTTAATCAAACCCAGAACCCTTTCCTACTGGAAAAGAATTTTTAAAAATGTTATCAATAACACAGAGTGTCTCATCTATATGCATAAAAACAATCATTCTTTTGTTTTCAGTGAGCGTTGCAATACATCCAAATAACAGTAAATTCATCTTGATTACTGAAATCTGTCCTGGCTTACCAGAACTTTTTAAGAACTATTGCCAGTTAGTACTAACAATTATGATGCAAACTGCAAAACATCTGCATTTTAGCAGGTAATATTTCCTAAGTAGCTTTTTTCTGTTTCCAGTTTTTAAAAATTGCTCGATTCCTAGCAAGTCTTATGTAGAAATGTTCCTGGAATACTCTCAGAGATTATTGTCAGAGTCAGCAAAGGTCAGACGAAAGAAGTGCACTATTAAATCTTTGAGGAGAAGACAAGAGTGTTCAGCAGATATAGGTTGATTGAACTGTGGTAATCTGCTTTTACTTATTGTCCTGGTTTTGGCTGAGATAGAGTTAATTTTCTTCCTGGTAGCAGGCGTAGTGCTGTATTTTCAATTTAGGATGAGAATAGTGTTGAAAATACTTGGATATTTTAGTGGTTGCATTCACTCAGGGACTTTTCTGCTTCTCATCCCACCTCACCAGTGAGGAGTCTGGGGGTGCACAAGGAGTTGGGAGGTGACATGGCTGGAACAGCTGACCCCAGCTGGCCAAAAGACTGTTCCAGACCATGCTGTGTTATGCTCAGTAAAGAAAATGGGGAGGGAAAGTTGGCTGGGGGCCACTGCCCCCAGTGAATGTGACTGGACATCAGTAAAAAGATGGTGAGCAATTGCATTGTGAATCACTTTTCTTGTAACTTCTAATTGTTTTATTGTTATTATTATACCTTCCTTTTTGGTCCTATTAAACTGTCTTTATCTCAATGCATGAATTTTACATTTTTTATCCTAATTCTCTCTCCCATTCTCCTGGGGGGTGGGTGAGTGAGCAAGTGACTCTGTGGTGTTTAGACACCTTCCAGGTTAGACCACAACACAGTTCAAATGTACAATTCCTCCAGATGGGCCTTGAATAAAGTGCATTTTAAACAGGATAAACAGCAAAGCTTATCTTTCTGCAGAGAAATTTCCAGCAATGATGTCTTACTGAACTGAGTGGACAACTCTGTGTAAATGTGCGTGTCCATTCCTGCGGGGATGTGCACAGCACTGATCTAGTGTGGTGAGAGGAGAGTGTTGTCTGCACAGCCAGAAGCTCACCAGGATGTTGGCACATATTAGAAAATAAAAGCTTTTTAACAGTCTTACCCACGCCCATTAAATATACGTACTCATTTACTCACATTCACACACTGCCTTGATTATACGATAATTTCTCCATTTTTAGTATTGCAAAGGGCTGTGAGGTAGATAAGTTGTGACTATATCCTTTTTAACCAGAGAGTAAAAGGATTTTCCATTAGCAACCAAGCCAGAGAGAGTTGCCTCCATACTCTAGGCCCTGACTGGGAGGTCCTGCTTCTCCCAGTTTCTGGAAGCTTATTCTCAAAGTGGCTGAAGAAAACCAGTCACTGGCATTGAAGGAGATAGCCCATCCACTTATTCTCATTTATTAATAGTCTCTATTATGTAGTTTAATTTTCAATTAAATTCCAGCATGTGCAGAATCAACATTTTGAAATATGCACTTTAATAGATAAAAAGCCTTGTATCTTTGAAAGCTCTCTGACTGTTTTATTACATTTTAGTTATTCCAATGAGAAAAATCCTCTACAATTCTATTTGTCTTTCTATTCTATTGAAAGGATCAAAATCTTTATACAGCTAGCAATATAAAACAAACATAGTTCATATTAAAATCAATACTCATTGACTTTTCAAAGCAAAACAGTTTCTACCTCAAGACTCCTGGTTTATTTTTCTGTTGTATCATGAAACATCACTTTATCTAGCAATCCATATTTTTACTAATAACACTTATCCAGCACATTTTCACTTCAATTTATTTCGTTCTGATCATCCAAGCATAAGAAAACACTTTGTGAACATTATCTAACTTCAAAAAAATGAAGAATGTTAGTAAAAATAACACTACCCTTCATAGTTTTTCTCCTTGTGTGTTTTCAGAGCCAGGTCTGTTGATTTAACTGGCAGTTGCATATTTTTCTTACTTTTATTTATATTTCTCTTGCACAAGGTTGTGAAGGTATCACTGTAATATTTTTATTATTACAGTGAATCTATATTTATGCTTCTAATCTAAATCTCCAGGTCTGCTGGAAACAGAAACCCAAACTGAGCTCAAGACCTGTTTTATTAGACATTATAGAACAATAGTGTAAGGATGGGATTCATATCTTAGCTTTATAAGTGATGAAGTAATAAACTGTTATTACTGCCACAACTACTGAGGATGAAAAAACCATCACAAAGGTCCTTTAAGTAGGTAATACTCGAATATTCCTGTGAAAATAACTCATAATTACTGTAAAGAGGCGTATATGTTAAGAATTCATTTCTGTTATTTGCCATAGTTAAATGGTACTGCAGATCCTAAAAAAAAGGCCCTTATATTCATCTAAAATGGCAGATCAACATCCGTGTCTTACTTCCTCATATTTTACTTGCTGATGTAATTTTGTCTGTTCACATTTACATTATTTTTATGTTTCAAAATGTAGAAGGAATTTTAAAAAAAATACATGGAATATTTGGGTTTCTGGACAAGATATTTTTCGGGTTTGTGTGTAATAAACTTTTTTCTAAGCTAGTATCAGTGTTCATTGCCCTTCAGGATAATTTTTTTTTTCAGCTTAGATCAATATTTGTAATATTAAGTCAATATGTCGTAACAAAATATTTGAACTTTATGTGTGTTGCTTCAAAATATATTTTACATTCTCTTTAAGGCAGTGTTCAGTTCAATAATGGACAGCACATGCCAAGGTTAGAGTTGCCTGTGCAGTTTGGAAAATCCAGAAATGGTCAGTGAGCATTCAGTGAGACTTCAGTTTTTTTCCATTCACTGAATCATAGAAACACAGAATTATTAAGGCTGGAAAGGACCTCCAAGATCATCAAGTCCCATCACCACCTTGTCAACTAAACCACAGCATTAAGGGCCATGTCCAGTTGTTTCCTCAACTCCTTCAGAGGTGTTGACTCCCCCAACTCCCTGGGCAGTCCCTTCCAAAGCTTAAAGTCCATTGTAATGCTTTCCATTCCATGTTGTGCATTCCATGCTGTCCATGTCTCCTCCTTGAGACCCAAGCCAGGTTTTTCTGACAATTCTACTCTTTCTCACTTGCAAATCTTTGGGTTTGGTGTTTGTTTTCTGCTTAACTTGAATTACCTATAGCTTAGTTCATCTCCAGATGAACATGAAAACTTAACTCTCTCTCTTTCATCTGCCTACATATTTACTTCCTCGTTTGACCCATTCCATGATCTTTTATAGCTGAACACTAACTCCATAAGGTTTTACTCTCCATTTGTTAAAAATAAATTTTCTATTTCCTCATTTCTATGCTGTCTTCCTCTTAATGTTTGTCTAAGAGCCACACAGTGGAACTCACCTCTTTTAACTGGTTCTTCTGGTTAGATCCTGCTGTAGCAGAAGCTGTGACTATGTCTGTAAGTCTGAGCTTTCGTGTTCTTTTACCAAGGTGACAATAACTAAAGAAATATTTACTCTGTGTCTTTCTTCCTTCTTCCTGCATATAGAACACTTCAAAGACCTCCTGTTTCATTAGAACAAAACACAGCAATGCAAGCTGGTATCTGTACCAGCAGTTAGTTCTGAATTTCTACTGTATTGAACCCTCGACAAGTGTAGATGTAATCCAGACCTGAGAAAAAAGGACTAGCGGCAAAATGCTTCACACTCCAAACTGGAGGACACATAGCATCAAGTAGAATAAGAAAAATAATAATGGTTTTCAGGACTGAATCATGAAGTATCAACAATAAATGGGTAATACTCTTCTAAGGGTAGGTAGAAATGAAACACCATACTGCCTCAAAAGGTAACTCAGTAATTTCACAGAATCATAGAATATCCTGAGTTGGAAGGGACCCACAAGGGTTATCAAATCTAAGTCCTGGCCCTGCACAGGACAACCTCAAGGATTCCACCATGTACCTGAGAACGTTGTCCAAATGCTTTTTTAAATCTGTCAGGCTCGGTACAGTGACCACTTCCCTGGGCAGGCTGTTCCAGTGCCCAACCACCCTCTGGGTGAAAGACCTTTTCCTGATATCCGACCTAAACCTCTCCTGATACAGCTCCAATTGCCTTGATGCAAAGCCCAAGTAGATGAAAATGGTCTTTCCCAGTTAGACAGTGAAGACAAAAACTGCCATTAAGGTTTCCTGAACTCAAAAGAATATGGGTCAAGGACAAGAAAAGAGGCACATGCATTAGCTAGTAAAGTCCAAGTTCACAATCACTATGAGACAGCCCTTTTAATTCATGAGGTTCTCTTAAAAATTTTTGGGTTGCTTCTTTTTTTTTTCTTCAATTCTTCTTCTATTCTTTTTCCAGGTACAAAAGCCTGACGACACTGCAAGAGTACTTGGATCCCCAGTCCATGTCACAAAGATTTTTACTATGACCTTTTCTTTTTTTCCACAGGTCTTAAGTGGCTTTGAAGATAATTATACCTCACACCAGAAATGTAATATTTTCTCAGAGAGTATAGATAATGCAATTATCTATTCTCTCTGAGAAAATATTGCATTATCTATAGGATATCTAGGATATCTAGAAATTGCATTATTATAGGATATCTAGGATGCTTGAGAATGATTTAATGAAACATCTTTTTTTCACTGCTTTGAAATCATGTGTTTATTGCAGCAGAGAAACTTTATTAAATCAAATTATCAATAAAATTAATACCAGATAAAGTTTCTCGGAGTGCAAAATTTCTGCTCAGTGCAGCAGACATATATGAGCCTCTGAAAAACTTGGTGAGAACTATGAGGCAATCTGGGGGAGAAGAGAAAGCAGAGATGAAACTGTCCTTAAATTGTCATCCAAAATGAATTTCCACAACTGTACACTGGTGTAAAGGTCTCACAATTTCAGTTGTATTTCACACACACCTTGAAATAAAGTTATTCTTACCAAAAACTTGCCAAGAAATATCTTTTCTCACAGCTTGAAACTTTCACATTCTTCCTTTTACTATTCTTATCTAATATATCAACTTTTCACATGATTCCTGTATTTTGCATATGGGCAGCCCATACCAGAATTGCATGCCTCCTGTGTTATATCTCCCACAGTCATGAATATAGATCATGAATACCCTAAAGCATCCTATGTAGCAATAGACGTCTGTTTGCAGAAAGCTGAACTGAATCCCTTGAGCACAAATACAGGAGTTCAGAGGAGCATTCAGCTGACTTGTCAGTAAGTTAAATTTCAAATAATTTTCTCTCTCGTCTCAAAGTACTCAAAATCCCATTTAAAAAAAATGGGGAAGTTGGGTACAGATGGCATATGAGGACACCGGCATTCACCTGTCTTAATCCGGAGCTGAAGTCCTCACTTAAACTTCAGACTTGTTTTAGACTTTCTATGTGATGTCTCATAAGTCAGCAATAGTTTTATACCAAATAGTTTCAATTTAATACTTTTCTCGGGAAAGGCACTGTGAAAATATATGTTGTTCTTAAAACCAAGCGATGTAAACAACCTAGATGCATATATTTTTTCAGAAGTACCAGTTATCTGCAGGGTGTCAGTTATGGAAACAATTCTGCCCAACTCTCTTTGTCATCGATGACAAAGGCTGTGCATTTCAGGATGAAGTGAATAAGAATACAATACTATGAAGCTGATGATCTGCAGTACTGCTCTTGAACAAATCAATAGATCTATTCAGCTTTGAGAACAGTGTGCAGCATATGGGACCCTAAATTATGTGCAGTCAAACTCCAAGCCTGCAAATCCACTAGCAAAGCAAAGTATCATTTCACATAATTCAGTGAAGTTCTTGTCATTAGGTATTTCCAACAAACAAACGAACACAAAACAAAACAAAACAAAAGGCATTGAAGAGTTTTACGTAATTTGGTATCTTAGTATTCATCTCATGGAATGCATGATATCAGCAGGACTTTATGAGCTTTACTAGATCACTGCTATACCTTGTGGAGAAAGACGGATGTTTTCAGCAGCAAGGCATTTGGCCTATTTTAGGCCCCCACTTTAGGAAAAAAATTCCCTCCTTTCTTTTCAACAGATAGTCTTTTACAATGTATTTTCCTGTAATGACCAATAAAAGCTTACAGACAACCAGCTCAAAGCATTTATTTTAAGCTCAGCAAGGTAAGGTTTCCTCCATATGAGTGTTTGCTGTCATTTTAAACATTGTGGGACTGGAGAAGAATTTGGCTTTCCTAAGATCTACGTATCATTTGCAATCTGAGTGCAGATGTCTTTAGTATCCCAGAGCACTGCTAAAGACCTTAAATGCCCACTTTAAAGCAACTTGGTTTACTCTGGTGAAGTCTGTCTTAGTCAAATGAAAGTCACTTCTCTTGCTCAGCCTATCTAGACCAGACACTTATCATTTAGATTTGTGTTACTTTAAGCCATTTTCTACATCATACCTAGAACAAAATAAGACTGTAAACCAGGAATTAGAAAAGAACCAAATCATTTCAGATCACTTACTATACCCAAAAAAACCCCAAAAGTGAAACAACCACAGTGACAAAATCAGTGACAAGGATTATCTCAGAACAGAAGACAACAAAGAACGTTTCAGTTTGGTCTGCCGAGCAGTCTGTTTAATTCAAATGGACTTTAAAAAAAACAAATCCTTAGTGGAGTCAGAGTACAGATTTACATTTTAAAAGTAAATATATGCAAATATATGCAAAATTAGACACTATATTTTAAATTCATGTTATTTTCTTATATTTTCAAAGTATAGCAATTACCCATTAATGTTTGTTTTGATTGCTGCATTTGTTGCCTGCTGAAAGAGAAAAACTGAAAAAAACCCCATCATTAATAGACCCTATATATTTTCTGCTATGCAAAAGTATAAAAAGATTGTATTCAAAACCCTGTTGTGGGCAAAAGGAAACATAGTTTCTATGTAAAATCATGAATGTGTAATTGAAATCTTAGCAGCCTACTCAAAGAATTGTTACTAGTCTAGACCAAAATAAGACAGGAAAAAGTAGATATAACATTCTATACATATTTACTGGTGCTTTACATCTGCTTTTTTCTTCTGTGATTTTCTACTCCATGTTAGTTTTGAACCTACTGTAAGTGAAGGGTCTTACCTTTTCCAACCTATATGATGCTGAGATTCTGTGAAGCTGTGGTCTGTTACTGCCAATGACTGTAAATAAACTGTAAATAATGTTTACTAATAATAATACTAATAATGACTGTAAATAATATTTACTAAACTTCAGGGTTACAGAAGTAATGTATAATGGCATTCTCATGGCTAAGGTTGTTTAGTACATATACCATGACATTGTTAGTTAAGACATTTTAGTTCCTTTCTTTACACTTTCCCTGATGGATCATGACTTTTACCTTTCATAGTTCAGTTTAGTGTCTTAAGAAGCAGAACAATATTGCATTTGTTGCAGAAACATCATAAAGATCAATTAAATAATGCTTCAGAAGGATTTCAAGATCCTCTGAAGAGTCTTTATCTTGTGAAGTGCAGAGCACCACAGCTTTAATTGCAACATTTGAACACACAGTTTGAACTGCTGGGACTTCTCATACAGTTAAAGTTGAACACAAGAATAAGTGTATCAAGGAAAAGAATCAGAGTACACAGAATACAAAGCACCCAGCAGGTGCTTTGCACCTGAACTCAGAAAGGTAACTAGACAGGATTAAAGTATTATTTGAATTGTGTTTCCCCCACCAAATCTTGTCAGGCAACCATGAAAACCAATGTACACTGTGACTGATGTCCTGGCTACTTTAATCTGTGATGACCATCAGTGAGACAAATTTTGCATGCCTTGTTCCTCTGGAGCATTGTTAGGATGTGTTCCAGTGAAATCATTAGACAGCTACTACTGCATAAACCATGTTTTAAAATTACCGTCACTCTCAGAAGGTAGAACTTTATTTTTTTTCCTTTTTCCCCTCTCTTTTAATTTTTTCTTTTGTTCTATATTTGTCTATATTTTTCTTTTTTTTCTTTTTTTTTCCCATCTCCCTCTCCCTTTTGTTTCATCTCTCCCCTTTTTTCCTTTTTCTTTTCCCTTTCTCTTTCCCTATTACTATTATTCAAGCCTTCCTCAAGTAAAACTTGCACTGAAGTCAGAGTGGGGAAAAGAACCACAAGAGGAGCCAAACAGGACTTATCCATTTATAGAAGAATACCAGAAAGATGCAAGGAAATCCCTGGGATTTCCTCCTTTGGTGGCTTTCAGCAAAGGTAATGCAGGCATTTTCCCAGGAAGGAGGTACTGTCAGAGATGCAGAGCTGCCATCACATCACTGCTTTGCCCACACAACAGCTCAAGGCTGGCTCTTTGGAGGAATGATGATGAGTGGGACAATTAGTCCTGAAATTCTGGAAGGACAGTGGCTCCTATTGTGGCAGTGTCCACAAGCGTCATTGTCCTGAACATAATTCTCCAGAGAGAGCTGGTGCTAGGGAAAAATAGCAAAACAGGCCAGAACGTGCCGTTGTTCTTTGTTGTCATGAGCCCACATTGCCCATTTTCAAGCAAGGAGCATCTTCAGGACAAGCTGCAGCAGGGGAGGTTTAGATTAGTTATTGGGAAAATTTTCTTCACTGAAAGGGTGGTCAAGCATTTTAACAATCTGCCCAGAAAAGTGATAGAACCACCATGTAGGAAGGATTTATAAGACTGTAGGTGTAGTGCTTCGGGACATGGTTCGGTGGTGGACTTGGCAATGAGGGGTTAAGGGCTGGAGTGGATGATCTTAGAAGTCTTTTCCAATCTTAATGATTCTGTGATTCTATGAAAGACTATTCTGCTCACCAAGCACAGCTGATTTAGGAGAGCATAAACAGAGACATTGCACTTGGCTTGGGAATCCTAAAGGACACCATCATGCCCTTCAACCAACACAATCCAGTAGGGAATTAGAAAACTTAAGTATTTAAAAATGTGCCTAATCTGTTTGCACACAAGCTCATAGTCACGCCACAGACAACGGGCTTTCAGTGCCAGGAGGAGATGGGTTACCAGTCCAAGTGTGCAAACGATGCACAGCAGAGCCCTTATCTGCCTCTCTGGGCTGCTGGGCTATTGGAGATTTAAAGTGTCAGACATCATTGTGCGGATCTGTGATGTGTGGATACTTTTCAACACAATCTGTGCTGTTACATTGATTAAACAATTTCAGTTATCTGGGCCCTCAGACCACAACTCCAAGTCATTGATTCATTGCACAAGGGAGAAGGAAAAAAGGTGTGGATTTGTTTTCACTGGTTTTATCCCCTTATCACTGCAATCAAATTAATGTATTATTTTTACATTTGTAAGACACAAAGACCTTTACTTTTCACACAAATTTAGAGAGAAGAAGCTGGTTATTTAAGAGTTGAAGGTCTTTACTCAGCTCAAAACCATAAAACTGCAAAATTTTAAGTACCCTTGGGGCAAGCTGCTCTGGCTCTATTTTCAAGAAAGAAAAGAGTGAATTTAATTGTTACATTATTTTATATCTGATACTTCCTGAGTCATTCTGCTGCTCAGTGAAAAAAAAATATCTCATATTTGGTTAGGTTTTCACTGATTTGACAGAATTTTAATATATCCACAGAGATATCTCTATTTCTAAAAAATAGAAAATAAATATAAAAAAAGAAAAGCAAAGATTATCAGAATGAGAAATTTAATGGTGTTTTATGTCTTTATGGAAAAAACATAGATAAAAGCATACCTAAGTAAAGTCGTGCTATTGAGTGTAACAGTTTATAACTAGCTAAGGAAAAATTTAGATATTTTTAATCTTTTTTCTTCCTTTTTACATCTACCTACATCCTAAGACCTCAGAGTTAGAGGGAATGATTATAACACACAGAAACAAGGCTCAGATCTATTGGCTTTGAAGTCTGTGGCAAATTTCCCATTAATTGATAAAACCACAGGCAGTAAGACAGCTTGGTGCTTGGTCTGGCCTGCTGAGAGCCAGGATCTCACAGGCTCACCTTTGTAAGGAGATGAGCCAATATAATCAGGTAATCAAATACCTGCCTTCAACAAGTGCAACAAAAAGATTAAGTTTTGAATAAAACAGTGGCAATTCACACCACCAAAGAATACAGTTTTACCCACCTGTGAAGTTCAAATCTGGGTTAGACGTGTAAATCCCACTTTCAGGTAGGTGAGAAAGTATGAGCTTCATCTTCAGTGGATGGACAAATCATGCTCCTCCTTTTCAAACTCAATTCTTGTTGCTTTTATTGTGTTTCCCTTTTCAGAGAAATAGAGCCTAATCACTGGACTATGTGTCTGAGAGTAGGGACAGAAGTGTCGAATCAAAACCTTCCATTTTGCAGAGACATGGGGCCTGGTTGTTAAGAAAATGTTGTAGGAAGTGAGAAATTTGGTTCCAGTCCCCATATCAATTTCTTCTATATTTAAGACAGTGAAAAAGGCTCTTGTTCCACACTGGATCCTGAATATGGTTACTTGTGCCTCTTCACATTGTGCAGAAACCAAGGTAAAAATTCTATGCCTCCTTGGCTCAGCCAGGTACATGGTTTCTTTGTCTTATTTATGAGATAGATATTTTTGGCTGGAGGTTTTCAAAATCTATGTCATGTCTTTCTGCTGTACTGACCAGTGTACGCTTTGGTAGGTAGAGGGGTAGAAGAACACTTCTCTGGGCTGTGAGGCAGATACAAGTCTCTTGCTCTCTGTAGAAATGTGCTGACTTCATGCAAATGATGAGTTGTCACTTTCTCTGACCCCATTTCCAAATGGTCCTCTCTGAGCTGCTGCTTGACCTGCACATTTCTGATAGAGGAAGCTGTCATTTCTTCACAGCAACAAATTGCCTTACCATGAAGTTTCACCAGCAAAGACAGCAGAATTGGAGAGCTCTGGCAACTAATTATTCACCAGCTATAGATGAACCAAGGGCAGTATTCTTCCTGGAGAACTAACAAGAGGCTTAGAAAATTTGTCTGGCTTTTTGGCCAGAAGAATGAAGGAAAATGTTCTTCAGAAATTATCTGTTACAAATTATTTCCTCAGTTCTACTTTTAATCTTTACTCTGCAGAAAGAAAACTCTGCTGCTTTTGAAGATTTACAGTCTATGCTGTACCCATTCCTTATGTTTACCAGTCTTTGGATGAGTCAGTGCTGTTACTTCAGTATTTAAATGTGCAGATGTCATTTCTCTTGGCATCCTACATAGAGTAAGACATGCAACAATAATCTGAGATGATCAACATATTTCACACAAGAGAAGTAGCAAAGAAGAAAGGTTAACTTACATGCATGATTTCCTTTTTTCCTCGTTTTCCTGCCTTCTGTCAATGCCAGAGGAAATTACTGTCTTTTTTATAGCTCACAACTCCCTTACCATCACTGCCTTGGAGCCTCAGGTGGTTTTCAATACCTGATGGTCTGTATCTTCATATGTACTTCTAGGCCTGAAAGTGCATCCTTCAGCCAACACACTTGACTGTTCCATCACTCCTCATTGACTCATCAGTGACACCCTTGTTACAAACATTCACCAATCCCATTGTATCTGCCTAGGGTTTTCTAAAAGTGACTTTGTGGCGTGAAAGAGACTTTATCAGATATATTTTCTCTGGGATTTTATTTTTCAGTCAAATTCTGTGATCTATTATTCTTGCTGAGCTAGAATATCTCTGCTACTGGACTCTTTTCCTGCAAACTACTGGGACATTTATTTCAGGAAACAATTTATGGTCATCATATATTCATATCTTCACCCTTTTAAATACTTTTCAGATATAACCATAAATTAGTTTCAGACTTCAGCCAAAAGAAAGGATTTTAAAAGGTTAAATATTTAGTATCTTGATACACAGCTTCCTCTGGATGGATATTCTTCAAAGACTGTATCATATGGAAATTCTGTCATTTTAAAAATTCAATATGACCTTCTCTATGACTTTATCAGATTGCTTTAAGATGACAAAATGTTAGAATATTCCCTGTCTTTTTCTCAATTAATGAGCTTTTCCATCTTATTTTCTACCTCTGTCCTGTTTGTGAGGGGGAGTGAGAGAGCATCTGGGTGGACTTCTGGTAGCCAGCAAAGGTCCGCTGTCCACAGGGTAAATATATTTTTAATGTTTGATTAAGGATAAAGAAGCTTGTCATCAACAGAACATTTAGGAAGCCTTTGGAGGTCTTTAATGTGAAACAAGAAAGAAATTAAGCAAATAAGAAAAAAAATTGTGGGAGGTTGTTAAAATAGCACAAGGTGAAGTGTTGCATCTGTGTGCTAATGCACACAGACGTGTATGCTACACTGTAAATTCATTTATTTGTTGTTGTCAATCTAGGAGAACTATCTGTGCTCTTTAATAGAGATCTCTGTTGCTGAGTCATGTAAGAAAATGTTTTTTTAATTACCCCTTGACAGAGAAATATGTTGGTACTTAGGCATTTTTAATGTTCTTTAAACATTTTTAAATATTAGTACATTTTATTGGAAGAAAAATATTTCTGTTCTCAATAAATAAAAAAGTAAATTATTAATTATAGTACTTTATAAAATAATTTAAGACCATGCATGGTCTTGCTAGAAGTAGAAAGTGGAGATTTTAAATGTTACTGTCACTAAAATATTTGCTCATGTTCTACATTAAAAAATCAAAATACAAATGTAGGCCATCAAGAAGAAACATTGGGGACATAAAACTAGACATGTCTAGTTGCAGAACAGCCTTCCCAATGTTTGCAAAACCTTTCAGTCTTACAAATTATCTGCTTCCCTCAGGCAGACACTTTTAGGACCTTCCTGAGGGGCTCATCCAACAAAACACGTCCATAAAGAAGACACACTTTTGTCATTGACCTGTTCTGAGGCTTGGCAAGGCAATCTCCCTGTTTGCCTTTCCTCACCTTTGGTCAGCTTTGGCTGGGGAAAATACACCAGAAACTCATGGGGATGCTCTTCATGCAAAGCCTGGTCAGTCTCAGCAGCAGCTTAAGCCTCTCCTGAATTCTGTCAGACCACAGGTTCACAGGTGTGCACAGCCATAGGTAAACAAAACATGCATAAAATAAATGCACAAATGTTCTACCTGCCTCAAGTCATGCCAGTGAGCCCAATCCTTAACCTGTGTCCAATTCACAAGAGAAACAATACTTAATTGAAACTTTAAAAGCAGCACACACAAATTAAGGGAATTTAAAAAAAAAAATGAATATTCTAATAGAATTCAGTAGAAAGAATGTTTATACTGATTCAAATAAGCTGGTTCAGAGTCACATGATGTCTTGGCAGCTTTTTCTTTTTAGCTCCTGTAAAAGGCAACAGATTTAAAAACATTAAAGTATCACTCAAAATATTCCAAAATTACTCCTAACAAACAGATCGGGACAGAAAGCCTTTCTTTTCCCCCTTCCATTGAGATTTAGTAACATGCTTTCATTAAATTAAAAAGTAATCCTATCACAAGAGCATGGAAGTTTCTCTATTATAGCTTATTTCCAGCAATTGACTTACCGTGCATGTGCGATGGTGAAAATAACAACGCTTAGAAATCTATTTTGTCTCATTAATTTTGACATAAAATTTAAGACTTCAGAGTCATAAAGCATAAATCAGGTGTCATACTGCATCGATCCTTTACGGGAAAGGGAGTTGATCATTCTTGGTTTATTTCACTAGGAAATTATTTGACTGGATTATTTGAATGTTTAATTAAATTGTCATATAACATGAATAAAGAATAAAATATCAAATAAAGTAGTCTTTTGCTGTGACACAACATTAATTTTCTGTCATCGTAAGTGTTTATCTTGTTAGCTGCCTTACTTAAACTTGCTCAGCACCAATTAATTCTTATATCAGAATACACTTCGAATATTTAAATTCCTTCTTTTATTACCCTCTTGTTAAACTTTTAATTTTCTTTTTTGTTGCAATTAGCATTTAAGGAGCTCAATTTCTTTAATAGCCTCCCTTTAATTTACATTTTATATTACTCTACTTGTTTTTCATGAGATCAGTGGAGCAACTGCAGATTTGGTTAGTGGAAAAATAATGCATAATAGTACACAGTTTACAAAATATTTAATTCACTTTATTTCCTAAGAAGGAGAGATTCATTAATCAGTTTTTTAGACTTTCTGTCTTATGAGCCCCAACACCACTCATGTCTGAGAGCAATATTTAGTGTTATTCAAATCTGATAGAAAGGGATAGAACCTAATGATAATTAGATTGCTATCAACACTCTCTAGAATATTTTCTGCCCATGACAGCATGGTCAGAAACACCTCATCATGGTACAGAAGTTGGAACAAGTTGAGGACAGTTTCCAATGCACAGTTAGTTGCCATTTTTGGAGATTAAGTTCATCAGCCACTACAGTAGAAAGCAGACTTTCACAGCTGGCCAGCCAGCCAGAGAGTCCCAGGCATATTCCATATACTCTTCATGTCCAGTTATGCCTCAAGTATCACCTGCATTGCAAGATCAGATCCAGGCACCTTGATAAAGGCAAGAATAAGGCAGAATATGACATGTTTAAGTGGCTCGTGTTTCAGAGCAGCACAAAAATAAATGTGGAGAGTTCATGGGTTTGTGGCTGTATGAGGTCAATGTCCAGACCAGACTACATTCATAGTTCTTGGTGTCTCCCAAAAATACAGACATCCCAGGCCACCATCTCTCAGTGTCAAACATGGTGTGCTAATAGGGACATCCCAACCTTGTCTGGAGTCATCTTACTCTTGGGTCTAGCACCCTTAAAAGCTGTAAAGTTAGACGGTGCAATTAAGATCAAGCTCTTTATTCCCTCTTCTCAAGTAATAACACTTTGGAGAAATTTTTGAAGCTTAATATTTTAGCATACTATGAGATTGTTTCTTTAAGTGGTGTTACAACAGCAGACAAAACACTCGGAATACATGGCTGCATGTTTCAAAGGCAGGAACACATCCATTGCTTTAAATTAACCCAAGAGCCGAAGCACCTGGATCTACTTACTGCCCACTTGTTCTAATTTGTTAGGTAAACTTCCAGGGAAACTTAGTCATTTTCTCTCTATCCAGAGATAAGGTAAAGGAGAAGTCTTCCTTTAGTCATTGTCACTCATTAATTTTGTCCAGGCATTTAGAATAAAAAGTTTTTGAGAGAAATTGGCATTTGGTGTGGTTAGTTTTAATTAGTTACATCTCTTTCCCCCCAGTCACCATTATCCAAAGTAAGCACTATTAATTTGAAATTAATGGGAGGATAATGATGCAGCACAGGTTACAAGAGCAAGGAGCTTGATTGTGCTGGATATGCTGGAAATTGGAATATCAGTTTCTTTTTCTCCTTGCTGGAGGCTAACACCTGGTTGAGGAAAAACCCATTATGGTTTGTTTACATAACACTCAAAATTGCAGCAATTCTGCTGGTGACAAGAAATAAGAACTTCTTGCCTCTGATTAGCCTTTGAATGGCCTTTCACACAGGAAGAGGTGGGTGTAATATGAAGAGAAACAGCAGAGGGGGTGAGAATCAGCTCACACACATATTTCTGGGTGAGCTGGGTAGATTTTAGATGTCTTGAACTAAACCCCCCCGCTACAATCTGAAGTTGAATCCCACCCATCCAGTCTGTCAACGCACTTCAGGGAGGGACTTCTTGGTCCCCACTTGATCCCGGCCCAGGTAACCTTGCAGTTTCTGTCTGTTTGCTGTGTGCCAATTGTAGTAAGTGGTTATTAACCTTGGCAGCCAGCATCCCAGCCTCTTCAAACTCTAACAGAGACTTCAGGAACTCCCGTATTTCACGTTTCACACAAAAATGCCAAGCAGCATAGAGTAAAACAGCACCAAATTGCCATGCAATACCAGCATGTGAGAAAAAGATATTTAAGTGGGATTAAGTAGGATTAAGGTTATTAAATGTGCTAAGTGGGACACATGATGTGGGGCAAAAGTGAGTGTTTTGACAGTCAGTCTTAGGAACGAAAAGCTTCTACTACAAGAATCAGACAAAAATGTCATCGTTTTTATTTCCAAATTATAAGTGATTTGTCCTAAGATGGATCTCATTTGAATTGTGATTGAACACATTTGCAATGTTTAAGTCCTGATGTCTTGAACAGAAGCTTCCCCATGTTGTGGCATAAAAACTGCAGGCACTGAAGAGAAAAGACAAGCTGTACTCTTAGAAAAGCAAACACTTCCATGTCTTCCATAGCATTTCTCTGGTAAAGAAAACTTTAAACCACTGCATCTCTATATAAATGTGATATATTTTTCTCCTGAAAATGCCTTATGCTCTATGAGCAACACTGATGGCACACACCTTGTTTACACTTCAGGTTTTTGAAGCATTAATTATAACTCAGCATCCTAGAGTCACCTATCAAGAGACAATAAAATGTTAATTTTTTTGTTCACAGCTAGAAGCTTTCAGTATTCAGCTATGCTATAAGATTTTTGCTCTGAGTTTGTTTTCCTTTCTTATTCCAAACTCATTTAAAGGCACATGCTGCCAGGACCTTCTGCTGGTGATGTATTAAAAATTATTTTACTTACCCTCAATTGTAAGCATAATTTGAGACCCAGAATTGTGAAAGAATAGTGTATCGGGGAAAAAGTAAAGAAAAACATGGGTGTGTATTATAGGCACAACCTGATTCACAAAGCAGCAAAACCACTGGTGTGTCTTAATAAAGCCAATGCCCTTCTCAAGGGAATCCTCCAACTCTTTCCCACCAGAGCAGACCTTATCCAAGCAGGGAGTTCTTTTGAAATACATTGAATAAGCTCCCTCCTACTGCATGAAGAGGCTTATTGGTAGCTCTGAGATGGCAAGATTGGGGCCCAGCAAATATTTTTGCTATTGTTGCAACCCAGCTGCAAAGTTTTAACATAACTCACCGCAGTGGGTGGTTTCTAATACCAGAAGGTCACCGAGTCACAGGAAGCCAACTGGCCCCACTGTACCTTTTCAGCTGACAATTATTATCTATTATTGTTCTCAGTTTATAATAAATACATCAAAATCTTGAAAAAAAGCATCCATTCAGAGATGTAAGAATCCTTGCCAAAAATAAAGTAGGAAATTTGAATTAAACCCAGCAGCTGCTCCTAGTCAGCAAGCCAAAAAGAAATAGCCAACAGTAAGAAAATTAAGTCCAGCCCATGCCTACATTTCATGCAAATTTCAGACCTTAATGTGTCACTTCCTCAGATACTGCCTAAAAAGACAGACTACAAGCAATTCCTTGGAGTTCCTCTTATTTAATCTGACCTGCAGTACCAACTTTCTCTTCTATTTTACAAGGAAGCTTTTTCTTTTACAGCCAGATTGCATTCTGGGTCACCTTTAAGATGTAGCTTAACATGCCATTTATGTGATGCTCTGGTCCCAAGGGCACAGGAGTACAGAATATAGCAACTAAATCTGCTTTCTTTCCAAAGCTGACTTCTTTGATATTGCTGTTGTGAGATTACTGAACAGCAGCTGGGAATTCAACAAAAAAACCCAGAGGTCAAACTTCAGTAGCTAAACACAGGTGCTAGATTCAGGAAGCTTCCTCTGTCTCCACTATATAGACAGTGAGGGCCAGCTAATCATTAAGTGTTGTATCCTCCGTGTGACTGGTCTGATGTCTCATGTAAGGGAGATAAATATGTTATTTAAGCCTGGGTACCAGAAGGATGTCAACATTACAGTAAAATGTCTGCTTTCTCACCTGTACCTTTTATATATCTTGAACAGAAGGAAATGTGGTACTGTTTTGAAATTTGTATAGAAATGTCCTTTGGAATGAAGAGAATTTGTACAGATCTGGTTTCTGGGAATAATAAGCCAAAAAAGACTCCAATCCTTGCAGACAGCTGTATCACTTTCTGTTCCAATCTGGTCAACATGTGGCCAACCCTTACTACTATCAAAGGAAATAGAGGGGATCTAGCATTAGCAATATAAAAATCCAGTTTAATTCATAATTGTATTTACACTGAATATTCATACATCAGTGCAAGGCATAAGTCCAGCGAATGGTGATAATTTGTGCTAATGAGTTTCATAAAACACGTCCATCATATATGAAGTTTTTTTAAACACTTTTTCAGCTTTCCTGTTGTTGAGTTTGCTGAGAATCTCTTTGAGTTTATATTATGGCAAAGTATAGTAACTGTTTTATATGGTATTTGCTCTGTTCTTTGTATTTGTCCTCTGAATTACCACAACAGCTGAGCTCTGTTTTAAAGACTTACAAGCTAATATAACTAACAAAGCACTCCTACATCATTTTTCATGAAACTTTCGTGGTTCACAAACCTGCTCCAAAATAGCTGTCAGGGAGTTGAATACTCAATAGTATATCAGATAAAACTTGCAGAAAAATTATTGAAAGAAATCAAGAAGTTCCAATGGAATTCCTACCTTTTCACTGAAGTATATTAGAAATTTTCCTGAAGTTTTTTGTTCAAGCAAACTTCTCATTTATGAAAACCATTTAGTAACATTTTTACAATCTCTTCAGTGGTCTTTATGAGAAGGGTTGGCTTTATAACATTTCTTTTATTTCATGACATTCAACACTGCAAAATCCTGATCTCACTTCTGGCATTTAGGCACTACTTTCATCTGCAAAACAAATCATCCAAGGAAGGAAAATTGCAATTTTAGTAACCTTTTCTGTGAATGCTGCAAAGTGTCCAAATGCATCTTTAAGGTCAACACTCCTATATTTGTTTCCTTACTAAACTGATTTAAAACTAAACATTTCTCTCCTATTGTCAGCCTCTTTCCACAACTTTTTGTTTGTCTTTGGAACTTATATGCAGCCATCTCAGTTCCAAGTATATTTTAACAAGTATATAGTCTTTGCTGGTTCCGTTTAGTTGTTCCTCTAACATGATTTTGGTTATTTTAATGGTCACTGTGCTTCAGAGGAAACTTTCCTTCCTGTTCCATTTTCATTTCAAAATGGTCCTTCCAGGAAAGCACGAGCAGTAATGAAAACCGAGTTTGAAATTCAATGAGCCAATGGGAGATGAACATAGAATGGATTCAGATTAACAGAGCGTCGAGCGGCAGCGTTTCAGCAACAGAATGAAGCAATCAACCAGCTGCTGGCAGAGTGATCTGATGGTACTCCAAATGTACCCTTTTCATTTGCTGGAGTCATCTGAACACCAGTCTCAGATTTCACACCAGCATTTCTCCAAATTTCCAACAGAAAATAGGTCGATTTGGGGGGCTTTTTTAAGCTTTTCATTTCTTTTGGTAGGGCAATGTTCATTGAATGGCAATGTGTTACCACCTTAGGGATAGCGTTGCGGTTTTTTTTGTTGTTATGTCTATTTTTTTGTTTGTTTGTTGTTTATAAATTCTGTTATTTCTATTATTTCTCCTCATTTCTGATTTTAATATTTAACATGCTGCAGCTGCATTTAAGAAAGCTCCAAATGCCTACAAATCTTTGCTGATATTAATGCACATGAGAGAAATTTTAACAGCCTTCTGATTCTTACCTCACTGCAAGGAATTCTTATTTTTCTTTACTTACCCTTCTTCACTCTTATTGTTTTACTAGTGTTTTCACTTTTTTTGCATCTATTCTTCATCGCTGCAGATAGCTTAGTGCAGAAGGAAGCGCTCTCAGCTCTGTTCCTGGGAAGCTGTTGACACAATCTCTGTTTACCACAAGCACGGCTTGTTTGTACTGAGTGAGTATTTATTTATATTCAACTTTAGCATAAGACTCCATTTCAAAAAGAACTGAACTTTCACAACTTCAGGATTCAAGTTACCACATGAACAAGTAATATTAACACAAATACACTTAGCAAATACTTTGCAGCAGTAAGTTTCATCTATCAACCATGTGAATTGTAGATTTTGTATTTTAATAGATTAGGTAATTGTTATGAATGGATGATGTAGGTTTAAATCAGTCTCTGCCTTTTACCCAGGCCTCTGGCATCAGGCAGTCATGTTATTGAGGTGCCCAGCACCCCAAAAACCCACTTTCATTCACAAGTTCTTTAATAATGGCTCATTTGGTCTATTATAACATGAATTATTTATTAATAGACAGAAAACTAACAGACATAAGACTTAGACTATTATTACACAGAGATGAGACAAAAGGGGATACTAGTATTATACATGCGGGGTTAAGGGTACCATTAAATTTACAGCTATCTAAGAAATAGTACAACTTAGGATCCAATGTTTCTTACCACCAAATTGTTGTAGGGGCAGACATCAAGTTCCTTTCTCTCAATTCCTGGAAAAGTAACCATGAAGTTACGTCCAAGCTTCAGGAAGAAATCTTCTCACACGTTCCCAAGGAGCGTGTAAGAGACTTCTGCCTCTGTGATAATTCGTGTGGGCTTTTATACCCCGAACAACCATGTCTTTTGGTCACCGATGTTTATTTTCTTGTATCTCTTTCCACATCTGCTCTCATGCCAAGATGTGTACTCGTGGCTTGGGCTCAGACTCTCAGGAGCCTGGAGGTGACCTCCTACTAGACTCTGCTGGGCTTCTTGCTGGGCTGTTAATCTGGCCTGAGTTATCTCTTCCAAATGCCACAGCCATGAAATATGTGGGACATCCTGCCACAGTAATAGTAATCAAAGTTCCTAAAGGGGTATTTTTTTAGGTAGAGAAAGAGGAATCAAAGTTAAGCACAGCCATGATTTGTCCCTGTTCGAGTAAAGCCAGGACAGACAAAGCATTGAAAAGATAAACTATATGAAGATACTAAGGGAAGATGCTCTTTCAAAAGGCAATTCTGTAAAAAATCTCTTTACAGGATAGCCTTGACAGTCTAAATGAATGAGCCCAGGGCTAGAATGTGAAATTTAATGGCCTGTGACATAAATGTAGCTATATCAGGAATGAATTTGGGTGAACAGAATGCATTAATACACAGATAATTCCCAAAGTAAGGTGAATCAAACCAGTATCAATAAATTAACAGGCAGACAAATTTGATATTCTGTCAGACTCAGTGTTTGTGCTGGAGGAGAAGTAATAGTCCTGAAAAAGACTATTAGGATGTTTAAACAGGATCCACTTATAAGACTAAGCATGTTTTGATATATCCAAATAAGATAGAGTGCAGATTACAATGCTCAATTTCAGATAACTCATTGAGTTTCAGAAATAAAGTTGCCCACTCCACTAAAGAAGAAGAAAATAATTTTTCAGAAGCTATTCCTGGGAACTCACTCATATGATTTACCTTGCATGCTCAAGGTTTGCTCTGTCCACCTGAGAAAAAGGGAAGATGTAGCTCTGTGCAGAGGAAAGTGTGCTGGCACAGCTGATCTCTATGGCGTATAGGTGAAAAACTGGGAAAGCAGGATCTGGCTCCTGGTAATACTGAGTGTAGATCATTTGTCCGTACTAGAAGAAACCTGAATTTTCAAAGGACCATAGACTAAAGCACAACAGGAATGAAACTGGAAAACGCTCAGAGCCTTTCGTAGACAAGTCACATATTACAAATCATTGTTTAGTAACTTCTGGAAGAAGAGACTCTGAAGAAGCTGGCAGAGCCTGGCTGTGGTGACAGTTCAAGATTCTTACACGTAAACTTCTAGAAATCTGTAGGTTTGCTTGTCCCCAAACTATATAAACCATTTATTTTTAAAATCGTAAAATCAATTTTTAGAAATTTTCCAAGTCAGTGAAGAGGAAGGACAATATTCTAAGAGTTGTTTTCTTTCTTTTCTTTTTCTTTTATTACTTTTTTCTCCCATCTGAAACCTGTAAACAAATTGGTGCATTTATCCATTTAGAAATTTTAATGTAGAAAGTCATTAAAACACTGGCAAAGAGGAACCCAGTGAGGACACAATGCTGCCTTTGTACCATGTTTCAAAAGTGTACCATTAGGACAATCAGTTTTGTTCAGGTTTGGTCTAATTAAGGTTTTATGGGGTTTCAGGTTATTTAAAGAAAATGCCATTTTTAAAGTCTTATTTCCCCTTTACATCTTTTGTAATATTGAGCATATGTAGCAAAGGGAAGGTTTGTGCCATTTTAGTGTAAAAAATCTCTGTGGCAGGGTGAAACAAGACATAAGAACAGAGCACAGTAACTTAAGAACTCCTTTTGTTGACCAAAGAAACAAAAGCTTTGGAGCTTTCTGTTTTCTACACAGATTTAGGAGGAACATAAATATGGAGATATGAAAATTTTAAAGTATGCTAGAGTATAAAAGAAAAGGTTTGTATTTACTCCAGCTCAAAAGCCCCATCCTATAGGTAAACAGGTTTTTTAGCTTCTAAAATTGACAAGCCAGAAATTTTCACTGCTACTAAAATTAGAGAAAATTGAGAAGAAATAAAAGATTTTTACTTGCTGGCTTTGAATTTCCACTACAGTAGTACATTGCATTTATTTTGTGGCCATCTAACTAACATTAAAAGAGAGTGTATTTATTTCAGTAGTGTCTTGGGATGACTTTATGATGTGTATCACCTATAGCTGCTCTATGCCCAGAAATTAACTTTGTGCCTTTCTGTGCCTTTAAACTGAGCCTGAGAGGGAGGAGAGGGAAAAAAACTGGGCAAACTTTTCAAAACAATTGTTCAAGGACACAGATACACACTCCTCTGCGTTCTGCTTCTGCAGGGGAAGAGCAGAGGAAGCACCCTTCTTGCTTTTCAGCCAGCTTTCGGCTCCTTTTCTCTGGAGGGAGATGGAGAATTGAACTTTGTTTTCCATGGACTTCGGTTTTTCCCGTCTTCTCTTCTGGGCTGTTTCAACATCAGAACACATCAGGAGAATTTTCCACCAAGGCCCCAGAGGTGGCCTCACGCCCACCCAGCTCCGAGGAGGAGGAGAGAGACCACACCTACAGACGGACTCTGAAATCTTCCCAGGTTTCTCTCCACAGCGAGAGGTTTTATTATTTAGCCTTATTATCCTTTTCCTGTGTGTTTGTTAAATAAACAGTTTTTTATCTCTTTCACTTTCCTCGGAGGAAAATTTCTTTTTTTCCCAAACCTGGTGGGATAGGGGTGGTTGTAACCTGCCTTCTATCGGAGGATATTTTCCTCTAAAGTTACAGCATCTCGCACAAGTAGTGTCATCAATTAATCCTTTTGTGACAATATGGGATTTCCGAAGTTTTTCAGAGAAGTGGCAACTTTCTTTTTTAGGGAGCAGTTCCTCTATAAAGTGTTTTAATGTGTGAAAAATGCACTCAGAATGTTTACCAAACATTATTTTTGTATAATTTATTTGTTAAATGTGTCACAGGAACATTAACTTCATAGATATGTCAATGCATTTAAGATTCTGAAAATTCCTAATAGAAAGCTAAATACTGTCTACAGGAAGCTCTGTAACATTTGAGATATCAGAGTAAGTCTATAAATAGATAAAAATTCATGTTTAGAATTACTTGACATTTTAGAAATGTCTATTTGTCACTGTCAAATTTCTTTTAAGACTTCTCAAGTACTACAAATTGCAAAGAGCAGCCAGGAACTAGTTCAATATCTCTTCATTGCCATTAAACCAATGGCTCCATTTTCATGCAGAAAAAAACTCTTGTTATTTTTATTCCAGCTTCAGAATAATAAAACATTATGCCTGTAGACTGTTAAATTGTCTTCATTCCTAGTCTCACTGCTGTGTGTCCAGTTGAAAAGTTGAAAATGACTCCTGAGTTTCTTGGTGTCTAGCATGAAATGTGGAATTCTTCATAACACCTTTAAATTAAAAAATCTCCAAACCTTTCCCAGCATGAGCCTGCAACAGAGTAAGTGATATATATTATATTGCACAGATTCCCCTGATTCTCTTCAAAGCAGACAGGGCTATAAGCAAGTGACAAAACAAGAGGAAAATTGCACCAGGGAAAGTTCAGACATTACAGCAGAAAGGGTTGTAAAGCATTGGAACCAGTTGCCCAGGGAACTGGTGGAGTGACCATCCCTGGATGGGCTAAAAATTTGTGTATGCAGCACATGGTTTAGTGATGAACATGGTGGCGGTGCTGGATTGATGTTTGGACTTGATGGTCTCGAAGTCTTTTCCAGCCTTAACCATTCTATGATTTTGTTATTGAGCCTAGCTGGAAATTGGTCATTAGTCACCTCCCTATGCATAATTCCTGTTATTCCATATTAGATGTCCTGGTGTATCCCACAGTTCTGTGTGTGCTGGAAGACCTAACACACAACCAACATGGAACCTGTGTGATGCAAGATCAGCAGTTGAATGCCATGCA
This sequence comes from Ifrita kowaldi, assembly GCA_013398055.1. Classification (NCBI taxonomy): domain Eukaryota; kingdom Metazoa; phylum Chordata; class Aves; order Passeriformes; family Cinclosomatidae; genus Ifrita; species Ifrita kowaldi. The sequence goes on from VZRS01000040.1 coordinate 32,991, forward strand.
GGATGACAGACATCTCAAGCAAAATTAAATGTTTCTGTTCAGACAACTTCATCACGCTCTTTAGTTCAAAATGCTTTCAGATGGCAAATAGCAGGAATATATTATGAAAATAAACACCTTTCTACCACTATACTCTTTGTGTGTGTGTGTATCTGGATTTGTAGTCATTGATATCTGAACACGGAGTTAAGAAACAAAAAAGAATTTGTGAAGGTGTTTGCAGCCCTTCAGGGAGTAAATCTCACCCGTGAATTCGAATCTTTCTGAGAGAAAATCTAATCAGAATAAATACTAAAGCATGAGCAATCAGACAGTGAATGGCTGCACAAAACATCCAGGTCTGTTGCTTGCATTGTCACCTCAAGTGGAGAGGCACTGAAGTGCCTCCATTTTCTCCTTGACCTTAGAACAGAATTAGACTTTCATTGTGCTGCATTCACAGACACCCAGAGTCAGCACTTGTAACAAAAGTGCCCAAAAAGTTCAGAACTTAAGGTTCTAATGTTATTACTGTACCAGAATGTACTGATTCCTGTCCATGAATAGCCCTGTTGAATTAGAGAACAATTATCTGCAAGAAGGTCTAAGGTTTTGGAGGACATGTAAGAAGCGGTGTGACAAAAGCTCTCCAATATTGCAGAGGAAAGCAGAAGTGCTTTTATCCATCCATCAACGCAAAGGGCAAACCAAGAAGTTGTTCATTTAATCATAATAATCTTGCTGCCGCTGTCATATTTATTTTTCCTCCTTCCTAAGCTTACTTGCTACATCAGTCATTCTGATGCAGCACAAGCGTGTTCCCCTCTGTATATTTTGTCACAGGGGAGTGCTAGCATTTGTGTCAGATGACTGTCTTTGCAGCCATGGTCTATGTGTATGTCTTGAATTGTAGAGGAATGTCTGCAGCATATGGCACTTGCCACTCAGAAACCCAGGCTGGCTTTTAAACAAATGATCGTAGCGTTTTGTCAGTTTGGTGAAAGCTTTTATATTGAGCTCTCCCGTTTTCACATAGGTTCACCACACAAATTCTAGCATAAAGTAGCACTTAGAAAAGCTTTCTGGCTCACAAATGAGAGATTTCAGAAATATGGTGATGTGGGGGCTTTCTCTCCTCATTTAATTTTTCTTGCTGTATATGTTTTCTGCCATTTATATTCTTTTCTCTTTACAGAGGTTTCCAGGTCATATGCAAACAAAATTGGCTCAGACACAGGAGAGAAATCAGCTACAAGAAATCTCTGCATTACTTCTTCTACATGCTTTTCATGCAAGTTCCAACATTTCCCAAACTCTTTTCTTGTTTTCTAATTTTTTGTTTTCCTCCTTCTTTGTGTCTTTTCTTTCCTAGTATGAATAAAGACACTCCATATTCTTTTACATATCCCTGTCCTCCCCTTTTCCCCCTTTTTTTCAACTCTCCCTCAGAAGAGCAATTAAACCTGAAACAGTTTTGTTGTTTGTTTTTAATTGGTCGTTTGGTTTTTCTGTTTTTGTTTTTAATGGAATGAATGTCTTAAAAATCTGAACTGGGTAGGTATGTCTTAGTGCACAAGTGGAGTTGTGGTACTAAGTTATTCTTTGCTGCTCAAACTGTCACTGAAATGTCTATTTGAGTATTATGGCTCTGAAAATTTTAGCTTGTCTAAATGAAAGGGTATACTAGAGCAACCAAAAATTAGAATTAAGTCACTTCTTTGCTGTTACCATGCAGCATTTGTGAACTGCTGAGCAGAGATGATTTTTCTTTCATGTTGGATGTAGTGCTGAACATTCTGGATAAGGTATTTGCTTATATTAAATCTTGTGGTGAAAACATTGATAAACCTATGAGAAATTACAAAAAGGTAACCTTGTCAGTTTGTAGGAATAATTTCCTGCAGTAATTACCAGGTATCCCATGCATACAGCACTGACTTGGAGAAGTGAAAAGCTGCCTAGAATTAATCTGTTTTGTTGTAAAACTGTGAGAGATGTTTGTCTTGGGGTGAAAGAAATCAACAGATTATCTCAATTAATTTCTAAAATACAAAAATAAATGCTCAAAAAATTAAAGTGTGTCATGTTAAGAACAACATTAAAAGAACATCTTTCATACTTTAAGTATGCAGTTTGGTGATCGTCTTGGCTTGGTTCATTACCTTTGCCCGCTTTAAAAAAAAATAAAGTTACAGCATCTCAAGAGTACTTCCACCTGCTCCAAACAGACATAAATCGATTCATTGTTCAAAGAATGACTATGAATCTCTGCTAACTACACAGACCTACCAGGAATAGAAAAAGCCATATTTTTGCCACCTTCTCATAATCTCCTAGGAAGAAGTGGTTGGGAAAGCGACAAGTAACAGCAAGAGGCTTGGTTTCAAGGAGTGTGCAAAGAGGCTAACCAGCTACTCATGGCTGAAGCTGTATTCAGTTGCATTTTGAGAAGCGGTTATGGAAAAGCGTAACAGTAAGTAAAGGTACTTGGCATCTCTTATGGAAGAAGAAATAAGCGCATAAGGTATTCCGAGGAGGATCTGGGGCAGCGAGACACAGGAATCCTCTCTCTCATTAGTCCACTCAGGGTATGTTAGTATTCTTTCCTCAGTCATAACTCCTTCCTGTCTATAATTATTACAGAAGTCTGCACTTACTAAGAAAGTTCCTTTTTGTTCGCTGACTGATACTTTTGCTGATATGTTACTTCCAACAGGATTTTCTCCTTTGTTTCCAAATTCAATGGCTGTGAGATAAATTTCTTCCACATGTCCTCCTTTTATTCTATAAAATTTTATCTCTTCAGTAATTCAAGAGCACAGCCAAGATATGGGTTTGTTTTTCTGTCTAAGGCCAGCTCTGCAATGCAAATAAAACATTATCAAATTCCTTTTTTCTTGTTACAGAGTGATTACACTAAATCCACTAAATCATTCAGATGAGGAATGTTAGCAGAGGATATGTAATGTAAATATAAGTACAGTGCAATCACAGATTTGCCTCTTCTCTCAAGCAGTCAGACAAGTAGAATTTGGTGACAGAACTATCCTTGTTCTCTTTTTTTTTTTCATTAGAACCTTTAAAGCCAAATCATGGTAAAGGTATACAAATATAGTCTGCAAAGAGTAACGCTTCCTCTGTTCATTGTGAATCTCCAACATCCTTCACCAGCCAACACCGCCCTAAGTCTTCTCTGGCATGTTGAGTCCTATTTAAATTAAAAACTCTCTGGGGTACAGATGTCAGGAGTAGAAGTGGAGTGCCTACGGTACCACATATGTCTTCAATGTGTTGTGTTGTTATCCATACAACCACTTCATCAGATGTAAAAATGCTGCAGTCAGACTGTGCAAATCATAAAAATCTGTAGAGAAAAAAAAAGCCAGTAAGTCCTTTAGTTATAATATTAACATAATGCATCTTTCACTTCCACTTAATAGGAATTGGGACTGGTTTCATTAAGGTAGTAATAAACTGTACTTTGAAGATTTCTCACCTCAGGGGGGAACAAATAACTCTTTTGCATGTGTTTTTTGACCTCAGTTACACGATGCTTTTCCAGTGTCTGGAATTCAAAACACAGATGTGTCAGAATCTGGCCCTGAGGTCTCCGCCACCACTGCCATATCTCTAGGATTTTTATTTCCAAAGCATATGGGTCACATGTTCCTGTGACAGTTCAGCTGTAATGTGGATGTTTCCTGACCATGGCAACACTTCTACAGGGGTGTGGGCTGAAACCACCAATTTAAGTCATGCAGGCCACAGAGCTTTTTTCCTTTGCTATTACTCCCTTGAACTGGTATTGAACTATGTTACCCAGAGGTTAAAAAGCTGCTACTGATCCCCAGAGCCTCATGAGACCATCTATGCTAGCATTTATTTGTACAACAGCTAGTTCCCTGTGTTTTTACTGTAATTTAAAGGATGGCACTGAAACTTGTGCCATCTGCAGCTATGCATCTTAGCAATGGCTGCTTTATTTCCCAGTAGTATAATGTGTATTAGAAATATAAAGCTGTGCTCACCACAACCAGCTCTGGAATTAGATAAAAATACACCAGCTGGGACAGTCGCTAGCATGAAGAAGGCATTTTATGGGGTTATACATGTGTTCTCTATCACTTTCATAGACACTTGCCTGATATTAATGTCAAATGGTATAAACATGTTTTCTAAGCTTGGCTATGCTTCTGACTTTCAGTCACCATCATCTTATTAGCATTCTTCAGATCTTTTTTTCCAAGTTTGCTGAGATAGAGAAAGTCGGGGAAGTTTTCTTCCCATACCTTTGAGGTGTTTTAATCTCCGTCTGCAGATAACATGCCCCCTCAGGGTGATGTGTGTGGTTGTCTCTGCATGTGGGTCTTTATCTAACCCTTCTTTCTGCCTCCCTGATTCACAGCATGCATTTTCCACTTTTCTTCTTTTGGGTAATCACATTTGCTTCTCTCCTTAGCTTGCTCATACTAGACTTTCTCTAACCCACTTTCTTTAGCTGCACATGCTTCATTACTTCTTTTTCTCTGCATGTATTTGAATTTTCCTGCCTTTTTCCCTAACCAATTTTATTAGTTTCATTCTCTTTTTAATTCTTTCTCCCTTCCTGTGGGCTCTGTAGTTGGGCTTACTGAAGGCAGAAAGGTGTGCAGAAATGTACACAACATTTCTCAGTCTATTCCCATTTTTCTCAGCAATCCTACAACCTTCTTGAAGATGAATCCAGAATATTACAATCAAAGATGTACTCAGCCCTCCCAGTTTTCTCAGAGGGGCCAAAACCAAGCCACAGGATTTGTTAGCTTGAATACAGACACTGCAAACCAGTTAAACTGAATATTGGATCATGATCCAAACTGTTATCATAGAGGGAAAGAAACACTTCCTGAACCACACTCTTAGTCATATGATTTGGTTTTAGGCAGTCCTGCATGGAGTAGGAAGTCAGATTTTATAGTCCTTTTGAGTCCCTCCCAGCCTGAGATATTCTGTGATTATGATATTATGAGTGCTTCTCGTGGTCCTCAAGTCTTCATCTCCCAGTTTTTCCACACACTTCAACCTTGCTGTGTCCAAACACCTTATTCCTTTCAAAGCTCCTTTTTTTAAAAGCAAGCTTCCTTGGGGTATAAATAGCCAAGGCATAAACCACGTCACGGACTTTCAAGCCAGCTTCAAGGAGCAAGCTCTGCTATTTTATTTCGCTTTACTCTGTCACTTCTCCAGTTTCAAAATTTAAATCGGATGTATCCAAAGATCTTATGCATGCAATTTTTAAAAAACACAACATCTGAAATCTGAGTAACATTCTCAGGTGAGCTCTGTCCTTATTGAGGTATTAAAAAAAGAACTGAGCAGAACAGATTCAAGTCAAACTAGACATCCGAATAAGCTCAGTCTACCCATGTAGAGAAAGGTTTTCAGGAAGCAGATTCATTTTTTAGGCACTAAACATGTGCACATGTAGAGTCTCTGTGGAGGCTCTTTCAAGTACTGGTGACTTTTTAAGCTTTACAATAGCCAGAAGAATTCCATTACAAATCAAATAACTATACATTCACCCATATCCAACCTCCTAATTTGTATTTTTCTGAAGTATATTTTCCAGTAAGTTGCAGCTTCTAAAAACCAGAATTGGAGAATTTCCCGTGTCACTTACTAGTGGGTTTTTTCAGGTTTTTTTCTTCTTTTGCTTTGAATTAAAGTGGATTTAAAATAGTTTCTATTTTCATATGCCAATATACTCACTATGTCAGTGAAAGCAATAACAGCTGAAAGTCATCACATCACAGAGACCCATAAAGTATTTGACAGAGAAGTACGAATAAACAATTCCTGTAAATACATTATAGTCTCCTTAAGCAGTGATTTTGAATGCTAATTATGTCTGACTCTAGTTAGGTATCAGTACAGACAGTTTGTGCTCCTCTCTACCTGCAGTTGAGGGACCCACTTAACAAACTTGAAATTGCATGAAGATACATTATTTTGTCAAATGTTCCCAGAGCTGATTTCTTCATAAATGAAAATTATTTAAGCAGCATTATTTGCTTTGTCACTAGAATGGCTCAGTGTGTTCTTCTTGGCCCTTATTATCTTTTTGATAAATAATTATCTGTTCTCCCATTCCTATGATGTAGACAATTAGTTATAGAAAAAAGAATAGGTTTGATTATTAATTACATGAAAGTATACTTAACCCCTTCACCTCTTTGAAATGTAATGGAGACATTAAAGAGAAAAAGACCCACAAAGAATTACACTGTAACTTGCAGATGATTATAAAAATAAAGTTTTAACACAAAACTCCACTACCAGACTTGGGAGCGGTGTGGAGTCTGCTCAAATTTCACTGTAAAAAACAGAAAGACCTGGAACATAAAAATGGCAGAAAATATGGTAAGACTTAATCTAGTTTAATTTTAATCAGGAGCTGAGGGATCTGCGTGTGTTTAGCTAGAGAAAAGGAGGCTCGGAGGGATCTTCGTTGTGCCGCATAACTACGTGAGAAGAGGTTGTATCCGGGTGGCTGTAGGTCTCTTCTCCCAGGTAACAAGTGAAAGAACAAGAAGAAATGGCCTTGAGTTGAACTAGGAGAGGTTTAGATTGGACATTAGGAAAAATTTCTTCACTGAAAGGATGGTCAGGCACTGGAACGCACTGCCCAGGGCAGTGGGGGTATCACCATTCCTGGGGTATTTAAAATACATGTAGATGTGGCACCTGGGCGCATGGTTTAGTGGTGGACCCAGCAGTGCCTGGTCGAAAGGTTGGACTTGGTGATCTTAGAGGTCTTTTCCAATAGAAATAATTTTTATGATTATATTATTCTATATTTGAGAGCAGTTAAAAATACATTAGGCAAGTACAAAAAGAAACTGGAGGACTTTTGACGAGGCTGTGTAGTAAGAGGACAAAGAGCCACGGCTTTAAACTGAAAAAGGGTAGATTTAACTTAGATATTAGGAACAAATTCTTTATTGTGAGTGTGGTAAAACACTGGAACAAGTTGCCCAGAGAAGTTGTAGGTGCCCATGTGCCTGTGTGAAGGGGATAGTAGTTTATGGGGTTGTACTGAATAGTGTGGGACCTGGCATGACGTAAATTGTATGGAATAAGGAGTGTAATGTGCTGGATTTGGCTGGGGTAGAGTTAATTTTTTTCATGGAGGCAGGTATGGGGCTGTGTTTTGGATTTGTGCTGAGCACAGGGTTGATAATACAGAGATGTTTTTGTCATTGCTGAGCAGGGCCTACACAGAGCCAAGGCCTTTTCTGCTTTTCATAAGGCCACACTGGCAAGGAAATTAGGGGTGCAGGGGAGGATAGGAGGTGCCACAGCCAGGACTGGTGGCCAAAACTCAGTATATAAAGGAAGGGGATTGGAGGGGGGCGAGGGAGGGGGAAATGGGGAAAGAAGGAGGAGGAAGGGGAGACATTTGCAATGATGGTGTTTGTCTTCCCAAGTCACCACTACGTGTGATGGGGCCCTGCTCTCCTGGAGGTGGCGGAACACCTGCCTGCCCATGGGAAGCAGGGAATTAATTCCTTATTTCAATTTGCTTGTGTGCCAGGCTTTTGCTTTCCCTATCTCAACCTGTGAGCTTTCCAGCTTTTACCCTTCTGATTCGCTCCCAGAACCCGCTGGTGGGGGAGTGGGTGAGTGGCTGTGTGGGGCTTCCTGCTGGATGGGGTTAAACCATGACAATGCCCCATGCTGGGAAGTGTTTGAGGCCAGGCTGGATGGGGCTCTGAACAACCTGGTCTAGTGAAAGGTGTCCCTGCCCATGACAGGGGTTTGGAATGAGATGATCCCTAAGGTCTGTTCTGACCCAAACCATTTTTTATTTCTGTGGTTCTGTGAAGTACACTGGGCAACTGAGTCACATGCTAAGACCTTATGCATTACCCTTACTGTGCCTGAATGAAGTGAAACCCAGCTGTACATAGGCAGTCTAAAGGGGTCGTTTATGCAGATACTGCTGGGCTAGATTTCATCTCACCTGAATTTGGAGAGGAACAATTCAGCTCCACACTCCAGACACACGTGTGTAGAGGTGCACCACTGATCTAGATGTAAAGGAGCTGATTATAATCAGTGATAGCTTAGTGTTTGAACACTGGAAGAGGAAATCTGTGTCTCCTTTCTCTGAAGTGAGTGCTCTTCTTACCAGATGACAGGATACAGAAGATGCATTTCCAACACCTTCTTTCTTTTGTTGGCTACACTGGTGAAATAAAAAAGAGACAATAACTTTGGGAAGGGCAGGCTTTATCTCGCATTTAGCTGGTCTGAATTTTGAATGAGATTCCTTTATTTCCCTGCTATATGGAGTATTCCCTGAAGAAAAGATCTTCCTGAATGTTTGCTTTGTTTTTCTTACCACTCTCTTCTTTAATCAGCTTAAATATTAGACTGATTTGCAGATTTAATTAGTAACAAAAACATAAAATCACACATACGCAGAAAAAACAACCAAAGAAACCCAAATCAGCATAAACTCTGTAGTTTACTTTGCATGTATCCAATATTACTGAAGACAGATTTTTAGTCAAATATATTTGTACCTTCAGTGGACTAATTTGTCTAAAAGCCTGTTCATGAAAAAAATGCATCATAGAGAAAGCTTGGATCCTGACATGTGTTTTGGCAGCTACATATAAAGCAGTAGTCCAGGGATGTGGAAATTACGAACAAAGAATCCTCTTAAATTCATGACAACCTGAAAAAATTGTATGCTGAGAAGAGTTTTGAAGTCAGTGAAGTTGCCACTAAAACCCTCTGCAAATATGCTTCTTAAAAGTTACATTGAGCTGTTTCAGTCATGTTGCCCGTTAGAACTGAAAATTACTATGATGGCTGAAGCTATAAAAGGAAAATATGTAAGATCTGAATCTATATTTTTCAAAGAGAAAATAATCTGATATGTCACTCACAAAGGCAGCTGGACCTTTTTTGTCAGCAGTCTCCTCCAGTGGTCTAAGAATTTCATGGCTTTCACTAGACAAAGCTTTGCCAGCCTTGGGAACACTAAACAATTTTTTGATGTGGTTTAAAAAAGAAAAAAGGTACTCTCTTGCTTGTCTGCAGTCTATGGCAGTCTATGTGTTGTCTGACAAGGAAGCTGTTATTAATTTTCAACTTTCACTTCTGTTCTGAGATGGTCACTTGTGACATTTATTTATAAATACGATGGTTGAGTCAGAAACTCAAAAATGTGAAGCCTCAATATATGATGACATTCTCTGTATTCATTAATTTACCTCGAGGATGTTAAAACATTTTGCAAGCTATATACAAAACAGAGTATTTTGCTTTCCCAGATGGCCTGCAGCACAGCCCAGGTGCAGAACCTGAATAAATGGATACTAATATATTCAGCAATGGATGGGTGAAAATGAAAAATAGTGTTTCCATGTTGTTTAGGGAAAAGAATTTGTACCAAAACAACAGAACCCCCCCCACCCCCCCTTAATGTATATTAAATGCAAGGGGAAAATTTTAATGGTTTCTTAATTATTTTAATAGTGGTTTATTAAATTAATTTCTTAATTTAATAATTTCCTAAATACTTTAGATTTATCTTGTTTTTGTCTTACTTGCTCATGGACCAGTTTATTTTAGGGTCAGTACTCTGCAGATCATTGATTTGGCCTGCTAAGGAAGCAGCATCTCAAGAGGTTAACTGGATAGACCAAGGATCTACCTGGTCTGATAGTGAGTGTTAGCTGATGTTTGATAGTGGGTGTAAGGATTTTGTTATGACAGGAAAAGATTTAGTCATGACTTTCTGATAAGCAGTAGTTTAGGGGTTTCTTGAGCTGGAAGTTTTAGTGGTGTTTTTAGTAGTGTTAGATAAAAGTGCCTCCTTGTTTTGTTTGATTTTGTCAATTCATGCTCTTTCACAACCCATAATATCCAGTCCTTGTAAGTTCTGCCATTAAAACCTGGTATACACAAAATTACTTTATTTTTCCTAGTTTTTAATGTGTTCACTGATGATCTCTTGGGGCATTCCTTGTTCTGGTGTTATAAATGCATTAGATAAGTATTATTTTATTGCCTTTTTTTCCGTTCTCACCCTCTCCTCTCCCACTTCCCAGAATACCCACGTTTTCACACTGGTCAGAAATTGGCCATTATCTTGGATGGCTTCTGAAGTGTTTTCTTTTCTGACATTCTGTAAAAAAATGAAAATGCAGAAATGTACAGAGAGATTACAATAAATCAAGAAGCAGCTAAAACAATAGATATCCTTCTCTGTGGGCATTACCCATTATTCCCCTCTGGTCATTAGCACGGGAGAGCTGACTGTGCATGAATTCATACAGAGGAATTAATGGGCCACATCTGAAAAGATAATAGCTGAGCTATTAAAGACAAAAAAAGAACCTAAAGAAAGAACAGGCAATGCTGAGGAAACATTAGATGAGAAAATACTGCACCAGGCACTTTGTATATTAAAAAATATTCATATAGAGTGTTACAGCGTGGTTGGTTGCATCTCTTCTGATTGCTTTAGTTGCATATTTTCAGAGCAATTGTGTGTAAAAAACACAACAGAATCAAACCACCAGGTCTGTCCATGCCACCACCAACACAGAGGGTGCCCCTCAGCAGCCTTGAGCAACATTATGTGAGTGAGGAGGTCTCAAAGGAGACCTCATTGCAGCCTCCCAGTACTTAAAGGGGGTTTTGAAAAAAAAGAGGGAGAGAGACTTCTTTCACTGGCAGATAGCGATAGAAGGGGGGACACTTTTAAACTAAAAGAGGAAAGATTGGATTACATGTTAAGAAGAAATTTTTTAATCAGAGGATAGTGATGCACTGGCACAGAGGATATCACTATCCTCTGAACTATCAGAGAATAGTGAGGCACAGCCAGAGAAGCTGTGGATGCCCCATCCCTGGAAGTGCTCAAGGCCAGATTGGATGGAGCCCTGAGCAACCTGGTCTAGTGGAAGGTTCCCCTGACCACGACAGGGATTGGAACGAGATAATAATTAAAATCCCTTCCAACCCAAACGATGCCATGATTCTATGAAGGGTTCTACCAGGATTTAGTTAAAAGTGAAAATTAAGGTGGTCACTTATTAAAACAAACAAACAAACAAAACCCCCAACTCCCCACAAAAACAAACCAAAAGGCAAAAGATCAAAACAAACAAACAAAAGATCACCAATCCCCCCCAAACCCTACCAAACAGGACTCTGACAATTATACTGACTCTTCCAATGCTCAATTGAACATATTTTCACTTTTCAACAATACGAATAAGGCAGCCTTTTTTTTCCCCCTTTCTTTCTTGTTGTTGTTGGCTTTGGCATTTTTCTTAATATAAATAGAGGAAAAGATATCAAGGTCGATAAAGAAACAGACAGCCTGTTTATATAACTAACTAATTAGACCAGTGGCAATCAGCTAGGCCAACCAAGTACTTTCTTTTTTCTGCAGCAGTTTTCATGCACTACTTTAAATGTTAAAGTCTTCCTGGTCACAAGAGCCAAACTGCAACTGAACTGACCTTTTGACGTTTGACTGTGACAGAGGTGCCCTCCTTCACAGTCTCACCACAGCTGTTTCATACCAGCACCTTTCTCTGCTTGCTCCACTCTCTAATAGGTGCTTTAGTGCCAACCTAAGAGCTTTGTACAGTATTTTTGCTTTGTACAACATTATAAAATAAGCACAGATGATCTACAGCATCTACTTTTGTCCCAGTTCACAAGGGACGCCTTGATAAAAGATAAAATTCTTCTCTAGCTTACACTGCATGAAATATCATATAAAAACTTAATTTCCTTCTATTTTCTAACTAATAAAAAAATGTTTTCTACTTTCTTCCTTCCCTTCCCTTCCCTTCCCTTCCCTTCCCTTCCCTTCCCTTTCTTCTTCTGTAATTTTTGCCCCCTGTGCTGCAAACAAGTGTTTAAGTTTATGGCAACTGTTCACTTCCTCCTGAATGTCTTCAACAGAGTTCATTGAGTTGGATTTCTGTACTTAATTNCTTGTTTTCTTCTTTTTTCCTTCCCTTCCCTTCCCTTCCCTTTCTTCTTCTGTAATTTTTGCCCCCTGTGCTGCAAACAAGTGTTTAAGTTTATGGCAACTGTTCACTTCCTCCTGAATGTCTTCAACAGAGTTCATTGAGTTGGATTTCTGTACTTAATTATAATTACAAGTCTTCTCTGCTTTATAACTCTTTTTAACTCTTTTTTTTTTTTT
>VZRS01000040.1:45203-57612 GCA_013398055.1 Ifrita kowaldi
TTTTTTGTTAAGAAATAATTGTCAAAAGAAATATTGTGACATATGAAAAACTATGCTCTGGCATGCCCATTAGTTGTTCCTATTTATCTGTGCTTGGCTCCACCAGAAGTTTCCTTCCACAAAGCATTCCTGCTCTGGTGGACTCCCTTCCCAAGTCACTCTTGAAGTGATGAGAGAGGATTTCCTTGGGCAAGATACTCAGACAGCAGTGCAACTCCTTGGATGTCGTGAGTTAGATAAAATCTGATTTTCTCTTTCATCTATTTTATGCACTACAAATTTTAAGGAGATCTGAAATATGCACCCCAGATAGAGAGGTGTCAAATAGCTGCCAGAAAGCACACAGGCAGCAGAGGGTGCGTTGTGAGAATCTGAACATAGCAGGCATAAGTAATGTGCTAAAGTTGTGGTGTTCACAAGCAAAACAAGAGTGTTTTCCTTTAAAACCAGCTGTAAGGGAAACAAACTATTTCCTTACTGAAACAGTGGACAAACACTCTTTGTGGCTCAGACAGCTTTGTGTGGTCAGAGACAAATGCTTCCAGTAGGCAGCTCAGAGGGTCCTGAAATGGGCCCCCAGCGTGTGATAAATCAGCTTCCAGAAGAACTGACTTTTGTCTTTGACTTTGGAGATATGCGAAGTGTTTCGGGGGTTTTTTGGCTATATGCCCGCCCCTTTGATTTTTAAACCTGTCAACGTCCAGCACCATGTCAAATACCCTGGGATGTAGAAGTAAGAGGCTCATGGAGAAGAACGGTTGGGAGGCTTTGGCTCTTCTGGACAAGGCAGAGGCAGAAACATCCCAAATGATTACAGATACCTGTGCGTGAGCACATTATTCAATAACTTAACAATACGGAAGAAAAATGCCACTCTAACTGCAGATGAATAAAAAGACAGACATTTGATAATAATATGTTTTATAAGACAATAAATAGGGGTGCAGCGTAGAGCTGAGATTCAGTATTATAATAATAGATTTATTTTTTATATAAGTACAATTTTATTTCAGATTTATTTTCATTTTCATTTGTTCATATGCAAGCAATTAAGTAGATTTTACTTACATCCTTAATTAGAGCCACTATACATTTTAAGCAGCAGAGAACTGCTGAAGAGTGTGCAGACAATTTGACCTGAGTATAAACTGCCTGATTTTACACTATGAAAATAGCTGCTTAATTGTCTGTGGGTGACCTTTGTCTGATTCAGTAAAATTGCATTTAGGCAGATGAGAAAAGTTATGCATTCAAATTCTTTCCTGAAAACGGATTAGACCAGACATTCATTTTCTTGGTTCCTGGGCTACTGCAGTGGTTTTTAAGTCCTAGTCATTGGTGTTTATTTTTTCAATATGTATTTGTATTTTTCAAATAACTTGAAAAAATATTTATAGCTTTATGGCCATCTTGGAAACCACCTCATGTGAGAAATGGGAAAAAATTCCTGTAAGCCTGCTACAAAGGAAAGAATTAATGAATTCCAGCAGAAGAAAGAAAACACTAACACCTCCACAAGATTGCAGGCTGTTTCTTAATCTGAAATGGAGAAGTAGGGCTGGAGAAGGGGCTTAAGATTGCAAAGGTTTCTCTCTTCTTTCTTTTTGCAGGTTATAGAAATAGAAAATACTTTTAAGGAATCTTTCTGACTTGCTTCACCGAACTCACTGAACTTCGCATTAGTGTTTTCTAAATTACACAGACTGTGACAATTTATGATAGTAAGTGAAGACTTAGAACAAATGTCCCCTGTTCTTTGTATTTCCAAGCATGTCCTGCTGTGCTGTGGAGTTTGCTCTGTTCCAGCTTCATGGAACATAAGCAACAAACTGTCTCTATTCATTTACCTTTTATCTCAAAGTTACAGAAAATGACAGAATCTCATTATGTGACCTACAGCAAAATAGTTGGGGCTAGATTTTCAAGTGTTCAGCACCCTATGTTCCACTACAGTATTTTACAGCCTTTCAAAAAAAGCAAAATGGTGTGATCCATGAATAACTCACTGATATGTGCATGATGAAAAGTTGTCTTTTCAGGAAAAACTATAAGAAAATTACTTGAAAATAAATATGGGGTTTTCTGAAAAGTTTAAGCTGGTAGGAAAGATTTGCAACAAAAATGTAGCTCTTTTTGGAGTTGTGCACATTCCCCATGGACTCATTAGTGTCAGCTGAAGAGATCACTGGATAGCTTATATCTCCCGCAGCCCCAATTTTTTGCTTGTTTGTGTTTTGGAGGATGGAAAGTTGTACCACAGGAGTTTATGAACCTTGATACATACTGGCAGATAATACTTCATCTCAGGTCGTGGCCTATCAAAAGTGAAGGCGAAAGGAATGAATTATTTTCTCCAGGAGTTTCCACAACTTCCTTTTGAAGAAAAACATTCCCTTACTTCAGAGTTTTGTAGGGAAAATACAAATAATTAAAATAAATAGTGGTTTCAACTGGAAATAAAAATACTCTTGATATATTATGAAATACTGTGTTGCTGAGTGCTGGTAAAAACCACGACCACAAATTCTGCATTCCTACAGAAAATATGGAACTGTTTAGGCAATTCAAGTGAAAAAATCCCTCCCCACCCTGCTATTGCTTGTTGTGCTTCCCACCTGTGTGTGCACAATTCCTGTCATTTCCTTGTACTTGGATTGTGTGCTCAGCTTGCAGGGATGCAGAGCTTACAGGGCACCTATAACTGCAGAGGATTGCTCTGTGGCTGTGGTCACTATGGACTACACTAATTAGAAAGGCATAAAATAATTTAGCAAGCTGTGAAATGTGTACAGGCAAACATGTCTGTCCCAATGGCATACTACAAGAATTAATTTATTTATTCTTTTCAGTGTGTTCAGAACTGCTCTGATGGGAGGTGCTACATAAGAACTAAGAATTAGCCATTTATTATTTATTAGTCATGATACCTGAGTTTATTATATGTGGAGAGAAAACAGATAATGAAAGCCTGATTCTCTAAGCTTAGCATTGCTCAATTTGCACTTTAGGCAGTTTTTGCAGATTCTCCGGATTTATTTGTAGGCACAAAGAAGTTGTCACCTAGAAACAGATGAATGGACTGGCTGGGACAAGTATCTGTCTCTAAGTTTTCAGTGCAGTTGTTTCAGAAGCAAAATTATTCCAGTCAATCTGATTGTGTGGTGTAAGACATTTCAGAACAATTTTGTCTAACCTCAACAGGTCATGCTTTACCTTAAAAATAGATTGCATAGCTCTTATAGTTATACTCTTGTAGTTGTACTACTGTTATTTGTGTTTATGGCACAATCCAGCTCTATCCTTAAACCTACAAAGTTGCCCAGTGGTATTGACACACCACCCTCCTGTAGCAATGAATTACAATGGTGAGTTATCCAGTTTTCAGTAGAACACAATATTCTTTGAGCAATTTTTAAAAAAGGATATGCCTTTGAATTGAATTGCCTTGTCTCCCTGAATTTGTTTTGTTTATTTTCAGGGAAAAGGGAAAAAGGAGAATCTCAGTTCGTCTTTTATGCACATTCTTCTGTAGGATCCTCCTGACTGGAAGATCACTAAGTTTCCCCTACACATCTCTGCTAAAGTTCAGAAACTCAGCAGCAGGGAGTTCCTTTTGATCCTGAGCACAACTTTCTAATTGCCCTGAACTACTGCACTGCAGAACAGTTCATGGAGACAAACTCTCCAGCGGAATGGGTTTGCAACGCCAAACTCATTTCATCTCAGCCAGATGTGACATTGTGTCTCCTGAGCTTCAGCTTGAATGCATTATCTTGGTTTTAAAAGAAGCAGGCATCCCTACGGAACATTCTTAACAGCCATCTTTTTAATATGCTCTGAATTTTCTCATGGCACTCCTTGCTATTGACTTTGCTAAAGCCTAGATACTTTTTGGCAAGTCCATTAAATTTGTCCTTCAAGTGACTTACTATGTATTTCCTGGTTAGCATCCTTTCTGTCCCAGAGAGGCTGGCACATGCTCAGCCTCGTGTTCCTCCCTAGCCCCTGCCACTTCATCTTTTACTCCCCATACTCCCTTACATGTGACAGACAGAGAGGCCACTGCTACAGTTCATCTGTCTGAAGATGTATTACTTGAGTGTGCCATCAAGCAAAGCCACTTTAACAGCATAACACAGCAATACATTATCAGAGGAATGGTATTTTCATGATGTATTGCTGGGGTTCATCAGAGAAATGCAAAATGGCAGAAGGCTGTACATGTGGTGAGCCTTATGAATGCACACTAGCAAGGGCATGTCTTCAGCCAACTGAAATCTGGGGATCTCAGCAGGTTTTTTCAGGACTAATGAAGGGTTATTTTAAGGATTTCTCTATGCATCCATATACACACACTCCCTTTTGTACTCTCTCCCTGTCCAGTCATTTGTGTGTTATATTTTTCGTTAAAATTATTCCAGAACCTAAGTTCTGCCTACTAAAAGCCAGAGTTTGGGGTGTTGTACTAATTTCTTTGCCAATGCACAATGAATACTCAAACAAGCCAAGGGAGTAAACCCCTCTGATAAATGCTCAGCTCAGCACTATGGAATTCTGTCTAATGGAGACTTTGATAACCAAGAGTGATATTAGTCTTCACATTCTGAAAAGGATGAAATTATGTGCGAGATCAGCTTTCGGTTGTCCATCTCTTCCTTGCATGTAAGGAAGCCTTGCCTGGCTTGTTGCTTCCAGAGGAACAGTGGGGACTGTGTCTCTGAGGCAGAGACTTCACTTGTCCATCATTCTCCCTCTGTGATCTCCCCATGGATGCATTTCCTCCCCTTCTATCTGTCCTTCCTAGCCCCATGACAGACAGAACACCATCCCCACCTTCAGCATAGCTGTACCCCATTGAACCCCCTCTTCCAAAATAGCTCAGGTGGCTTTATGCAGCTGCCTGGAAAATCAGAGATCAATCACTTCAGGCATCATCTCTGTGTTCACATGGCTACACAAAGAAAGAGTAGAGTGATTCCTGTAACTGCAAATAAAGTCTTTGGACTTATGCCAGTGTCATTCAGGCTTGAAGGAAAAGAAGAACAAAATAAATAAGAACAGCTAATTTTCAGGGTTGACTCAATACACAGTGTTCTTCAAAATTTTTTATTCCCATTAAAGGAGTCTGGAGCTTGGCTGTGGAACAAGTTCTTCTATAGCTGCATAAAAGATCTCTGTTTTCTATAGGTAGTTTTGGCACCCAGACTGCCACAGTAAGACCCTTGCTTAGCACAAAATAACACTTCATATGAAACAGGAGGCATGAATCACTGCATTATAAGAATAGCTTCCTCACCAAAAGCTCCATGGTAAGTACATTTTCTTGAAGTCAGATTGTAAAGCAAGAGGAAAAGGCACTCTGACTCACAGAGTGGAACCAAAATCAGCCTTATTTTTCTAGTAATATTTGAAAGACATTATCTGATTATTCCTTACTGCTCTCCTGCAATTTATCACAAATAATCTTGTTGTTACTTTGCCCTTACAATGCCTGTTTTGAGTTACCCTTACATGGTATAAACCCAGCATATGGCCACTGAAGTCAGTGCAAGTACACTGAAGTAAAATGAAAGGGAGGTAAGAACTAGACCTTCTATTTGTTCACTCCACATAATTTTAGAAAGATTCTCATGATTCAAAATATTCTGCCTCATTTATGCATAGATATCTTTTCAAAGCTCATTACAGGATAACTGTTGAATCTGTTTAACCAGCTTCCATAGCATCAGGAGGTACACTTTGATGTACTTCTTTGATGTTCAAAAAGAGGAGCTTTACCATTTTATGAGACCTCATGATTGGACTTCAACAAGCTTTGTATTCATGCAAAATCCCTCAGCTGATATCCTTGCAATTTTGCACCTTTCCTGCACATGGGAAAAAAGAAGTAACTTTTACAGTGCATACACAAACGTGTGAAGGTTAATTGCAGACATACAAATACAATACAAAACAGTCTGATATTTTCAGTGCTCTGTCTCTCCTTTCACATTTGTGTAAAGCTCGGAACATCTTCTTCCAATGCCTGTTAAAGCAGATCCTGTGCTGCTGTAAATTGGTCTTACTCTATTGACTTCAATGAGACTATGCCAATATACACTGGCAGAGAGTCCTCCATCATGTCTAGGCCTATAATTAATTCCAACTATTGCTTTTTCACTCTCATATATTACTTTTTCAGAGCTTAAGGTCAATAGAACACCCTCTTTTTAATACATTATACACAATAATAAATAAGCCAATGAGATAATAGTACTTCCAGAGCACTGAGCAGAGATTATAATAAACTAGAGGATTATGAAGATGTTTGAATCCATCATTTCAGAAGCTAGCAAAACAACAAGTTCAAAAGATGAGTACATTTTATGCAGTTTAAGTATTCTGTGATCATGAATCACCAAGTTTAAATATTACAGCTCAAAATGCTTTTTAGCCTGTTCCCAAGGAATATTCATCATGTCTTAACTGCACTTTTTCATTTCTTATGAAACAGATTAGTCCTTAGAAAATATTTCTCCATTCTAATTATGGGTACCCATCTAAAAGCACATAGCATCAGAAAAATGCTGGTGATCTGTTAACAACTTCCTCTTAGAACGTTACATTTGTTCAAAGATCTGTTTATCTACTATATACTTTAGACTGGCAGAGAAATACTGATTTGGAACAAATTGTGGCTGATAATATTTTGAGCAACATCACTGCTAGCATTTCCCTGAGAGAGATTATTGTGCTAAGGCACCAGGCTGAGTTTGGGTGGGTGGGATGCTGTACCTTCAGAACCAAAGACTCTGGCTGGTCCACTCCCCTCTCACCCAGTGCTTCCTCTGAATTTCATTGTCAGAGGAAGGTCAGTGGCCTTGCCATACCAGAATTCCCCTCAAAAAAAGGAGAACAAATGTATAGGAGGGTATCTCCAGCTGGGTTGCCCAACAAATACAGACATTTGCTCACTTTAAGTTCTGCTCTGCTGTTGTGGACTTCAGATCTCCTCAGAAACACTGGGCAGGAGTAACCAGAGACATTAGTCAGACTTTGAATTTGCTTTTTCTCCCCAAAAATGCCATTAGTGACCATCATAATTCAAGCAAGTACATCTGTATTTTTGATTTATTTATACTTAACATGATATTGCATTACTTGTCAAGAGGGCAACATAATACTTCATTGTAAATGGATCGGTAAGAAAAATGTTTTTACAATGTCATGAATTGTTGATGGCTTCCTCTGTCAAAGCTGACATCTGGAAGTTTAATATAGCAGTATGTTGCCAACAGCATTTGCACTCCATAATGACCTTTTTTCAATTTGAAAAGCAGTAGGCCGTATTAAGATTAGCTACATCTGGTGCCCAAGGGAAAAAATCCTAATTTGAAGAAAAAAGCAATGAATTTAAGGTGTCTGATGTTGCCTGTGCAAAGATTCTGCTTTATTTTCTTTTAAAATGTGTGCATGATGTTGTGTTAGTTGGCAGCTGTGGCAACAAGATGGAGGAAGATACTTGGCCAAGCATCCACTGATGATATAAATATATCTTTTTGCAATAGCACGCGCAATACAATACAATATGCAATACTGCACTGGAGTGGGTAGGTTCCATGTACTCTGTGAATGAACATGGGCAATTTCTCAGGTAAGCAAAATGTAGTAGTTCTTCCTGCCTATGTGAGTAGATACAGTATGAAGAGAATCAATGCAGAAGAAGCAGATTTTATCAGCTGTTACTGAGGAAAATCAGTTTCTAAAAGCAATATATTGAACTGGCTGACAGCATCCATCCAGCCCTTGGCTGTAGGTATTCACCTGATTAAACATACCTTCCTACAGCAGAGATGTCTATACTTGAGTAGCTTCTGGTTTCCTTTACAATCAAATAAGATCTAGTCAGCTTGTTTACTGGCTTCAATTTCTCCACATGACAGGGGAGAGTTGTTACCCAAATTTCTACATATGTTTAGCAGCTATAGAAACTTGTATTGGTTTAACAGTTGCTGGTCACAATGTTGATTTGTTTGCTCTTGAAATTGTTGATCTTGTTTTCAGAATTCAGAAGAAAGCTAATTCTTTCCCAGCTGATACCAGGACAAGAAATGTTCAAAGCTGCTGAGTTTTCACACAGTTCAGTGTAGAATTGAACTCCCATCTCTCTGAAGCCTAATTCATAGTCCGTCAACAAGGCTGGCTCACCAGACAGCTCAGGGGAGGGAAGATTCATCTGCTGGCTGAAGGGTTGGATACTGAACAAGGCAGGATGAAATATCCTGGTTGAGCAAATGGATATTCGGGGTTTTCAATGGCTTCTAAACACTTTTGTGTATCCACTTGAATTTTACTTTTAAGAAAATGAGGCAAAAGAAATATTCTATTTTTCTGACATTTTTCTCTTCCTCCTAAAGTATGTTTAAAAAGGAAAAAGATTTCTGACAGCAACTATACATTCATCCTAGTTTGTCCTAAAAGATCACTTCTTCCCTGAACCAGAAGAATTAAATGCATAAGTCCTTTCATAGCAAGATATGCTGGAGATTAAATAAATAACTATCTTTCATAATTCACGTATAGCAGGAGTGAAAAATAATCTGTTATTATCTAGAGCAAAGAAAGTAATTTTTATCCAGACATGAATACTTAATCATCAGACCAAGTGATGTTGCCCATATTAATACAGACAAAATAAATCAGCCTTCGAGTCTACTGCAGCCCTTAAAATAAAAAGAATATAAATCATCTATTTGTGACCATAAAAAAGATCTTTTAAAGGATGAGCATGCAGTGACTATCCCCCAAAATTAGAAAGGAGGATTAGTTTGACTATGATAGGACAAATTAATTATACAAGTTTTGCTGATACCTGCTGGTCTGCCAGAGCAACATGATAGAAGGACATTTTCTTGGGTTTGGGGGCATAGACAGGCTTGACTTTATTTTGTGTCTTTTATTCTTTTCAAAACAAAATGTCCTGGAGCAATGTGACAAAACATAATTTTCTGAGGTCTCCAAGTCCTGTTCAGTGCTATGGTTCATGTGGTAGCTCATCAGCATCAATCAAAGTAAAGGGCTTCCAGCAGTCCTAAAGTCAAACCCAGATAAAAGATACCTTATTCTGGCACTCAGTGGTAAATGTATAGGTCACCTCCTTCACCTTTTAGCCTGGGTGAGGGGATGGATCCAGCCGCCATGCAGGAGATGAATATGAATGTGTCTGTTTGTGGGGTTTTTTACCAAAAGTTTATGTTCATATTATTCCACCTTACTGGATAGAGGGGATCAGGAATTCACTGGAAGGGGGACTTCATGGAATTGTTTTGCTTTGCTCCTGCTGTGAGTCATGCATCAGGAATATTAATGTCTTGGAAATGCTGTTCTTTAAATGCTTGTGTAACCAAAAGAAATCATAACTTGGTACCTGCTGTTCATGCACCCAAGTAATCAAAAGGTTTATATATATTCTTGGTGTATTTGTTCTCAAATTTGGACTTTGGGCTGGGGACAGATTGCAGGCTTCCCAAATATTTCATCCTGATACAGGCTGAGAGCCTCCATGGATGCTTTAATCATTTTCATATATGGAGTGACCAAATATAACACATTGTTTTTCCCCAGTGTTCTTTGCCAGGCATAGTCCAATCAAACTGAAAAGTCTAACACAAACCATCAGTTATCTCTAATGCTTCATTTCAATCACATCTGACACTTATAATTTTCAGCAAACAGATCCAGCTGTATCTGTAGAAGGTTTGGCTGCGGATCATGGTGACACACTGACATGCACACGCCCAACAGAGGTGTGTGTGAAGCTTAAATCCATTTCATGTTCTGTCCAACCTTTCCTAGAAAAAATAAATATATAAAGTTGACTTTATGGGAGCAGATTGAGAGATCTCTAGAAGGGGAATAGAGCTACCACATTTATAGTGAAGGCTGTAGTGCAACTTGTAAAAAAGGTAACAATCTCAGTGTAGAGCTTCCTTCAGTTATTTTAGTGTATCTTGATCATGATGAAGAGAGATAAAAATTCATGAGAATGGGAAATATTTAATGCATGTCCACTCACTACTCTGCTGAGGGCCACAGATAAGATACTGCTGAATTTGTACCTGCCTTTGTAGAACCTACCTTATCTGTGTTCACAAAGTACCTGCAACAGTGCTTTCTTTTAATGGAGTGGTTCCTCTTAATAAACAAAAATCTGACAGGATAAGGCAATGCTGGGAAAACAGAGACAGCCCAGTGATGAAGGTTTCAGGCTAGGCAGGAGGAAATATTTCTCTTGAATACGTGCCATGGATGGAAAGTCAATAGGTTAATAAAACAACATAATAGTGAAGATGAATCCTTATGCATTGAATATTCTTACTTGATGTAAAATACTTCTAGTCAAAGTGTGAGAGCAAACTGCCAAATATCAGAAAAATTGTAATGATTTTAATTAGATAAACATTGCCACATGGATAAGATCCAATGTGAATTCATGCTTGTGTATGTATATGAAATTGATCATATCATATTATCTATTTTATGCTTACACTAGTTAAAATTAATGCTTCTGCAGTGTTTTACTAATGTGCAATAAAATAATGGGTTCACAGAGCACAATAGGGAAGAGTTTTTTAAGGTAATCTGTGAGTTTAAACATATTTATAGTAGTAAAAATCCAAACACAGCCTACAAGCATGCAAGAATAAGAGTGAGGAACTTAATGCATGAAGGTTATTTTTTCTCGCAGTTTCTAAACTAAGCTTGCAATGCCTACATATGCTTGGAACAAAAAAGAGATGCCATTAGAAAAGAGAGAAGAAACATTAAAGAAAAATAGGTAGCCAAGGAAGAGTTCATACCACAAATAATTTCACTATTAAACTTCAAAATATTTGGACTGTAAGTATTATTTCATTGCATTGAAAGGTTCATCATCAAGAGACCAAGAGGGCAGTTTGAAGGCCTTCTGCTGCTGAAAGAGAAATCTGGTACAATTTAACTTCACAGAGTTTGCTCTTAGTTATTTTTAAGAGATTAGTTAGAAACACTCCTATTACAGTCTTTGGGGAATTTTAGCAGAGTAGAACCAAAGACCTGCTTAAAGGAATTCACTAACCTCAGAAGAGCTCAGCAGATAACAAGGACTCAGGGGTTAGACCTTTGCCCTGTAAGAAAAGGAAGAATATTTTGGATCAACTAGCCTGCTTAGCAAAAATGTGCCTGGGACACTTCCTCATCAGGAAAGGAAAGGAAAGGAAAGGAGAGTGTGACCTCTTCCCATATACTTCTTAATGTTTTGTGTTTCCTTAAATTATCCTTCAGCTTTGCTGAAAAATATGTGTATTTATAAAATTTTTTATAAATATGATAGTGTAACATTTATATATAAATACTGTCCTCACAGTCCTTCTCACCCTTCAACTCCTACATCTCTGCTTCAGGAATACATTTATTTTTTTATCTCTGTAAGAATAAGATTTGAGTTCTAGATCCAAAGAGATTATTATTTTCTAGCTCTCAACAAAACTGTGAGTACTAAACCTTGCTCTGCCTTTGAAAAAAAAACCCTGCACAGTTTATTTGTCTTATGTAAGAAAGTTGTGCATCTATAAGAAAATAGGGAAGTAACTCAAAAAGAAACTTGTTTCCAGTGGGAGCTACTTAATTTACAGAAACATTGATTTCTTAATGAAGGGGGAGGGGGTTGTTTATATATTTCAGTGGGAAGGGACTTAAAAGGACAATCTAGTCCAACTGCCTGACCCCTTCAGGACATGATCCTGACTAAGTTAAAGCATATTATTAAGGGCATTGTCCAACTGTCTCTTGAACACTGATGGGCTCAAGGCATCAACCACTTCTCTAGGAAGCCTGTTCCAGTCGCTCAGGGACTTTGAGTATTCCGATTGCTTCATTTGTATCCTTTAACTTTGCCTAAAACTGAAGAAATTATGGAAAGCTACAACAGGAAAAAGCAAACTATGACACAAAACCATCTTTTGAAGATCCCATGAGAGGCATATGCCACTTGTATATCATGACAAAACACTCAGTATGTTCTCCCAGATACAGAGTGCCACTCTGATGTCACAGTTCTAAAGAAAATACCCAGGAATAGCCCAAAAATAAGAAACAGTCTCTTCACATGATCTCCTCAGATGTTTGTTCAATAGCAAAGGCTTTCAGTGGATTGAACAGAAGAAAAAGAAGGTTTGTTTTCTTGATTGGGGAAAGCAAGAGATGGAAAGGGAAGAGGCGGAGCCCTCTGAGGAAAGGTGCTGTGCCATGAGCCTTCCTGTTGTAGATCCAGGCTGGAAGAACCCCTGCTCCAGCCTGTACACCACTTACTGAAATCTTACATACCAGTGGAACCCCAAATGTCCCAAACTCTGAGGGCATTGCAAAATGTAAGTTAAGGAAGACTGCAGAA
>VZRS01000040.1:68530-150431 GCA_013398055.1 Ifrita kowaldi
ATAAAAAATATTTGACTACAAATAGATTAAATTTTAGTAAAAGCAAGGGACAAATAAATTGATTCATGATATAGATCTCAATCCACTGCAAATGAGTTCAATTTAAAAAAAAAAAAAAGTTGACTTGTGTAGTTTTAAATAAATTGATTTTTTTTCTTTTGTGTTCCACTTAAATCAACAGACCACAAATTCAGTTAGTTTTGTTGCCTAGTTTCAATGTCAATGCTGGAGCTAGTAAAACTCTGCAAGGCCAAATATCACCAATCTTTCTTTTTCATCCATTCATGAAGAAAATACTTTAAGTAGCAGCAGTAATGACCTCACCTTAACAGTAGGTGTTCAGTGTGATTGTTTCTTATACACTCTACACACAGTGCATTTCTCATTCAGCCAGTGTAGGGAATATAACTCATGTAATTAAACACATGTGCATTTGAGTCAGATAGTCGACATGTTAGTTAACATGTGCAATAAAACACAGGATGCACAAGCCTGAATTAAGAAAGCTTTCTAAACCACTTTTGTGGCTGCAGCTCAGGTTCCTTCCACCCAGAAGGAATGCACTTCACATTATTTCTTTCAAATACACCAGTTCTTAGATTCATTTCTTGTATTTTCTGTGAACCTTGCCTAGCAAAGGATGCTTTTTTTCCATAACGGGAAGTTTTTATAAACTAGAATATTTCCCTTTCTGCTTTCTTTTTCCCCAAACAGCAGACTTTACCGATAAGAGAATTTCCCCATAAGCAGAGAAGTGTGATATCCCTGAAACCAGCTGAACTTTGGAATTGCATAGGCAGCTTTCTTTTTCACCAGGTGTCCAAGCAGGATAACTTGGCTTCATGGTGCTGTTTCAGCACTAACTTCATTGGCAGTAGCCGCAAACATTTCCAGGATAGGAAACAGGTGTTTCAACATGCTTCGCTGGGCAGAATGAAGAACAATTCCCTCCCTGGTGTCAGTGTACATGATATATGCAATGATTGCTACTTTCTGATCAAGAATACATACACTCATGTAGTAGAGAGCAATCCATCTGATTTTGTAATCAGGAATGAGTTGCTGAAATAGAAAGTCATTACTTTGGTGGGGAGGAGGGGAGTAGTGTCTGGCAACTGGCTGAGCATGTTTTGCTTAACTTTAAAACCAGCTGAACACTGGAAATATGGCTAGAAGATATGAGAGTTGGGGGTTTTTTTCATATAGGGGAAGCATATGTAAGTGGGAAGAAAAAAGAAGTTGAAAGATGAAAAGAGAAGTTTAATTAAATGGAATAATAAAAAAATCTTATAAGCATCAAATTCTTACCCCGAGTCTGTTCCAGAGGGAATGTAGTTGTGCTGACTAATGTCAGCTGAGGGTTTAATTATGCGGATAGCATCACAGTATAGTTTGGGTTGGAAGGGAACATAAAAGGTCATCTAGTCAAGCCCCACTGCAATGAACAGGGACATCTGCAACTAGGTCGGGTTTTCAGAGTCCTGTCTAGGTTGACCATGAATGTTTCCAGGGATGGGGCCCTTCTCTGGGCAATATGTACCAGTGTCTCACCATGGTCATTGTAAAAAATGTCTTCCTCATATATAGTCTGAGTCTACCTTTTTTTAGGTTAGAACTGCTTTTACCCCCTGCCCTATCACAGCAGGCCCCAATAAAAAGGTTGTCCCCATCTTTCTTAAAAGCCCTTTTCAAGTACCAAAAGTCTGCAATGAGTTCTGCCCGGAGCCTTCTCTTCTCCAGGCTGAACAGCCCCAACTCGCTCAGTCTGTCTTCGTAGCAGGGGTGCTCCAGCCCTCTGATTGTTTTGTGGGCCTGCTCTGGCTCAGGTCCATGTTTTTCCTGTGCTGAGGACCCCAGAGCTGGATACAGTGCTCCAGCTGGGGTCTTATGAGAGCGGAGTGGACCAGCAGAATCACCTCCCTCAACCTGCTGGCCAAGCCTCCTTTGATGCAGCCCAGGGCACAACTGGCTTTTTGGGCTGCAAGTGCACATGGCCAGCTCATGTCCAGCCTTTCACCCCCTCATACCCCCAAGTCCTCCTCAGCAGGNATACAGTGCTCCAGCTGGGGTCTCATGTGAGCGGAGTAGACCAGCAGAATCACCTCCCTCAACCTGCTGGCCAAGCCTCCTTTGATGCAGCCCAGGGCACAACTGGCTTTTTGGGCTGCAAGTGCACATGGCCAGCTCATGTCCAGCCTTTCACCCCCTCATACCCCCAAGTCCTCCTCAGCAGGGCTGCTCTCAATTCCTTCATTCCCCAGCTGGTATTTGACACCAGATTTTGCCCCAACCCAGGTGCAGGACATTACTCTTGTCCTTGTTGAGCCTCATGAGGTTCACATGGACACACTTCCCAAGCTTGTGCAGATCCCTCTGGATGTCCTTTCCTTCCAGCATGACACAGCTGGGTGTCATCAGCAAACTTGCTGACGGTNCAGAAGGAATGCACTTCACATTATTTCTTTCAAATACACCAGTTCTTAGATTCATTTCTTGTATTTTCTGTGAACCTTGCCTAGCAAAGGATGCTTTTTTTCCATAACGGGAAGTTTTTATAAACTAGAATATTTCCCTTTCTGCTTTCTTTTTCCCCAAACAGCAGACTTTACCGATAAGAGAATTTCCCCATAAGCAGAGAAGTGTGATATCCCTGAAACCAGCTGAACTTTGGAATTGCATAGGCAGCTTTCTTTTTCACCAGGTGTCCAAGCAGGATAACTTGGCTTCATGGTGCTGTTTCAGCACTAACTTCATTGGCAGTAGCCGCAAACATTTCCAGGATAGGAAACAGGTGTTTCAACATGCTTCGCTGGGCAGAATGAAGAACAATTCCCTCCCTGGTGTCAGTGTACATGATATATGCAATGATTGCTACTTTCTGATCAAGAATACATACACTCATGTAGTAGAGAGCAATCCATCTGATTTTGTAATCAGGAATGAGTTGCTGAAATAGAAAGTCATTACTTTGGTGGGGAGGAGGGGAGTAGTGTCTGGCAACTGGCTGAGCATGTTTTGCTTAACTTTAAAACCAGCTGAACACTGGAAATATGGCTAGAAGATATGAGAGTTGGGGGTTTTTTTCATATAGGGGAAGCATATGTAAGTGGGAAGAAAAAAGAAGTTGAAAGATGAAAAGAGAAGTTTAATTAAATGGAATAATAAAAAAATCTTATAAGCATCAAATTCTTACCCAGAGTCTGTTCCAGAGGGAATGTAGTTGTGCTGACTAATGTCAGCTGAGGGTTTACTTATGCGGATAGCATCACAGTATAGTTTGGGTTGGAAGGGAACATAAAAGGTCATCTAGTCAAGCCCCACTGCAATGAACGGGGACATCTGCAACTAGGTCAGGTTTTCAGAGTCCTGTCTAGGTTGACCATGAATGTTTCCAGGGATGGGGCCCTTCTCTGGGCAATATGTACCAGTGTCTCACCATGGTCATTGTAAAAAATGTCTTCCTCATATATAGTCTGAGTCTACCTTTTTTTAGGTTAGAACTGCTTTTACCCCCTGCCCTATCACAGCAGGCCCCAATAAAAAGGTTGTCCCCATCTTTCTTAAAAGCCCTTTTCAAGTACCAAAAGTCTGCAATGAGTTCTGCCCGGAGCCTTCTCTTCTCCAGGCTGAACAGCCCCAACTCGCTCAGTCTGTCTTCGTAGCAGGGGTGCTCCAGCCCTCTGATTGTTTTGTGGGCCTGCTCTGGCTCAGGTCCATGTTTTTCCTGTGCTGAGGACCCCAGAGCTGGATACAGTGCTCCAGCTGGGGTCTTATGAGAGCGGAGTGGACCAGCAGAATCACCTCCCTCAACCTGCTGGCCAAGCCTCCTTTGATGCAGCCCAGGGCACAACTGGCTTTTTGGGCTGCAAGTGCACATGGCCAGCTCATGTCCAGCCTTTCACCCCCTCATACCCCCAAGTCCTCCTCAGCAGGGCTGCTCTCAATTCCTTCATTCCCCAGCTGGTATTTGACACCAGATTTTGCCCCAACCCAGGTGCAGGACATTACTCTTGTCCTTGTTGAGCCTCATGAGGTTCACATGGACACACTTCCCAAGCTTGTGCAGGTCCCTCTGGATGTCCTTTCCTTCCAGCATGACACAGCTGGGTGTCATCAGCAAACTTGCTGACGGTAGGCTCAGTCCCACTGTCCATGACTTTGATGAAGCTGTTGAACAGAACTGGTTAAACCCCCATATTTAGAATCCTGCTATCAATTTAGCAGTCACAGTACAAAGTCTGCACTACCGTTACTTTACTGGAAATACCCAATTTCCTTTTTGAAATATAGAAAAATATTTAAGCTACTGTCTTGCAACAGCTGTTGGCAAACATTTCCCTCCCTAAGGGTGATCACAGTGGACAATGTAGCACCTGCATTACCTAGAAAAGCTCAAAATTGGCTGATGAAGAGAAGGGGAGAATGATTTCGTGATGAATGGCATTTAGCACAATGCCATGGTGGTGGCCATGGGAAAGCGGCTCAGGAATCAGAGCTCATATTTGCACCTAAGAAACACAGAAGATAACTTCCCAAGATAGTTACTTTTATTTACTAGAAGCAGGTGTAACTTAAAGGGCATTATATTGTTTCTTCCAATAAATGGGCAAAAGTGCTCTTTTACTTATTTTTGCTCAAGAATTAAACTAAAAATGAGTACCCCACCATTGTAAAGTCAACCCAGTAGTAGCGTATCATAAATCACTGTGATTATTTTGTGCTCTACATCTGTATTCCTCTATGAAAAGTACCTTTATGTAACAGCAAGTTTGGAATCCTAAAACTAAAAATTCTTTGTGCCTTCTGTTTTTCAATTATTTTCTTTCATACAGATAGATAAAGGGGCAATCATAGAGGAACTATGGGGTGCACCCTGCAGAAGGAGGAAAAATACAAAGTAAAGCAACGAGCAGTTGCAGCAAACACACTTTGATTTTTTTTTTTATTCACTGAAGAAGATGTTATTAAGAAAATGTGAATATTTTGAGATAATTTGTTTAAAAGGACACAGAGAAGTTTCATGGGTTTTTTTTAGTTCAAAAGACCATAGTGAATGCTTGAAGGATATAATCTTAAACTTACATCCTGCATCAAAATTAAAAATGTATAAAATTCAGTGCATGAATTCAAGAAAGTAAAAAAAAAAGAAAAAGTGGACAAGGGAGATAACACCAAATTTCTTAGCTTAAGAAATAGTCTCTTCCTTCATGTGGAAAAAAAAAGCTGAAAACTACTATGCTTATTTAGTACAGAAACATGACTGCTAGAAATCTGAATGCACTTATCAACATATCCTTAATCTGAGTGCATTTGGGAATTGTGAGCTCTTACAGATTCAAGGATGATTGGGAAATTGTCAGACCAGTTTTCCTGATATTTTAGTACTAACTCTCAGAAGAAGAAAACTGACTGATGGTAAGTAATTTTGCGTGAAGAGAAGAATATATGAGTTATCCCATTGAGGGGTTGTCAGTCTGACATATCCTCAACAGCAGTAAAAAATTCTCCAAACCCTACAAAATATGTTGCATAGACCACCCTTATTCCTGTAATTAAGATTATTTAGACAGGGAAAACCTAGCAGCCTACCCTGTGAAATTCATTCCTAAACCAAATAAATTTAAGGTCATGCACAAAATCCCAACACGTTAAAGTTAGTGGGGAAACTTCCATCACTAAATCAAAATTTCCACATCAGGGAATTGCTTGGAAAGTTGAAGATTTTAATATGGCATTCAGAAGGCCTGTTGCTATGAGTTCATGAGAACTCAGAATGCTCTTTGGCAGATCCATAGTTAGTCCAAAACTCAGATACTGTAAGCAGTTTCTGTTCCCCTCAGTAAAAAGTTGTATTAGAACAGGAAAAGAATCAGGGAAGGCAGCACGTATGATCAGAGGCATGGAAGAGCTCTTGCTACCAAGAAAAAACAGCAAAACTTCTTATGAGAGGTCATTTAAAGGATATGTGACAGGTCTGCAGAGTCATGAGGGGCATGAAGCAAATGGACAGGGAGCCACTTTTACTCTGTCTTCAGTGTAAGATCTAAAGGCAATCAAATGAGTAAGAACCCAGTTCAAAATGGAAAAAAAGGAGGATTTAGTTCTTCACATAACGGATTGTAGATCTGTGTAACTCCTTGAGAAAGGATCTCAGCGGATGCAAGACAGCTTCACTGGTTTAAAGGAAGATTGAAAAAATAGGGAAAGTATCAATTACTGATTGTTATATAGGCTTAAATAGAGGCACCGGAATTGTTCTGTTCATATTTGCTTCCACACTCACTTTCAGCCGTGGTCGAACACAAAATGGAGGACTAAATCGGCAGTTTTCTGAACCAGTGCAGCCACTTTTTATGTCTGTTAAGAGGCTAGAAACAAGTCTGTTCTTTAAAACTTTAATTCATTATTTAATGCCACTCTCAGAACAAAACAAGTAATTCTTCCATGGTTTTACAAAATCTTCCAGAAATGTCACAGGTTTACTTTTTGCTTCTATTTCTCAGGCAAGTAAACTGCCTTTACAACAAGAGAAATATTTCATTTTATTGCCCAGAATTTTATTGTAGAATTGGTTTGGTGAGTAGAATCCATTTTGTTACACAGATAATAGGAAAAGACTTCAGATGAAAAATTTTATCAGAGATGCAGAGAACAGAGATACCCATGATGTCATTTGTGGCTATACAATTTCTTTCCCATCAGCTTGTCAGTCCAAATTAATGTTTGCTTTTGTCAGTATGGAACTTGTTAAATATGGCAGGAAACTTGGGAGAGTAATATGTGCTGCAATTTATTCCCATCCCATTGCAGTCTGCAGTCAGAGTGACTTTATCCTTACACATCAGATTTTGTTGGGGAAGAAAGATGTTGGGATTTTGTTTTTCCCCTTTAAGTGAATGCAGAAGAATCTAATAGGACTTGCATTGTTCCTTGCAAAAGAATAAAGGCATAAATGAGATGTGTCAGACAGTTCCCATTGTATATTCATGCAGACATCTACAGCTATTCTGGTGCATTGCTAAGGAAAATAACCCTGCATTGTTTACAGTATTTTTTTATTGATGTAAATGAGCAATTGAAACTAAATTACTGAGACGTGCTTTCTCCCTATTGCAGTTTGACTCACCCATATGTTCCAAAAAGGAGGTTTCTTCTACTCAGACAAAAAATCTCACAGAGGAATAATTGATGAGATATGAATCACTCAATTTCTCTGAAAGAAAGGGGATTGGTTTTATAGGCTTGCATCTTCTGGTCCTTCCTCACCTTTAATGACATTCACATGGTGCCAGCTGGAATAAGTGTCATGAGCTATAGGAACAGTTTGAAACAATCAAAGCCCCTTTTTTAGAAGAATACAGAATCTTAGAAGGAGAAAGCCTATAAACATATGGTGTTTAGACAGGTGCTCTGTAAAATACGGCTTTCCTCAGGTGAAGCTGCTGTCAATGCTTTTAATCAAAAGACTACCAAAAAAAGCATATTGTTTGTCCCTTTTCTTTCCCCTTGTGTTGCTTTTTTTCTCTTCTTTTATGAAAAATAAAAGTCAGTCCACCTTTTGTGTTTCCATGTGTGGGTTTTTTTTTCACAAAATAAAGGAAGAAAGCAGGGGGAAATGATAAATTATTCTAAAAACCATCTGAGAAGTGTAAGAAAATTATGAGGGCAAGGAAGATAGAACTCCTTACTGACCAAGGAAGGGAATATAAATGACTTGATCTTTCACTCACTAACGGCCCCCCAGAGCTCTCATCAGCTTCTTTTGAGGTGGCTGAGCAGCAGCATGGACTTTCTGGGAGCAAGATCTGTTGTATATTAGAGGAATATAAGTCTTGATTTTGGTTTGCACTTAAAAGGTGTATGGTGTGTGTATGTGTGTGTGTCTGTATGTGTGCATAAGCTCAGGGGTCTGCCTCACTGCAGAGATTTCATTGTCATTACTGGAACATCAGTCATTCTCCTCTTCATTTACTACTAAATTACTACTGAATTCTAACTAATGTATGCCCCAGAAATCCTGAAGTGTGCCTTCCTACTCTCTTAGTTAAGTCTAAGATTTCAAGTGTCCCTACAATTTCACTGTACAGATGCATTTCATGGAATGCAGATTCTGAGGAAAAAGTCCCTAAGAAACAGACAAAAAGTGAGAGTGCAATTCTCCTCCAGACTGATTCAGCTGAACTTAGGTTTCTGTCTGCAACGTCTACATTTGTGCTAGATATCCAAACTCCTATTAGGCATCAGGGCAGTCTAGGTTTGCACATACATATATGACACTATCAAAATCTCTGTAGATCATTCAAGGCATCCCCATGCAGATGACAATTGGGAAAAATTGTGTGCCAGAGACCCAGACCATTTTGCAGACACATCTGGTGATGAGGGAGGATGGCCTAAAGGTTTTGAGATATTCCTGGGCACATACCTGGGCTACTGAGTCAAGCCTGTACTCAAAACAGCCCTGACTGCCACTCGGCTCATCTAAAAGAAGTCCTACTGCCTGGTCACCTGAAAGATGGGCTCCATTGAGGTCTCTGCTGAGTGCAAGGAGAGCAGGCAGTCCTAGACAGACTGTGCAGAGCTGGATACACCAGTGCCAAATTCAGTTGTCGTACTCTGAAAATAGATCCAACTCTAGAGGCACAATTTAGCTGCAGTGATGTAGGTGTCTACTGCTATGTCAAATATCCTTGCTTAACCTCCTCTGCCTTTAGGTATTGGTCTTCTGCAGGTCCATGTCTCTGGTGTCCAAGCCCAGGTGCCTGTGTGGGAAGAGACTAGGACCTGTCCTGTGCTGGACACAGCGTCTTCAGCCAGCTCCAACAACCCCACGTCAGGCCACAGCTCTGTCCAAAACTGTGTTTTCCCTCCAGTCGGGATCTGATTGATTTCTGGAAGCACCCTACTCTGCTAAAATGTCCAATTTCAACGCTCTAGTTCCTCAGAGACTTAAAATCCCACTTGCACCTGCAGGTGTCTCAATCCTGCCATTTTCCTTTTAAACATGCATTTTTAAAACTATCCTCAAAAGAAATCTACTAATCTACAATTTTCCGTAATAGGTTGAGTACTAACACCAAGCACAAGATGCATGAGAAGCTGCCAATTTATTTTGAAGAAAGGATGGGGAGATATAGTGTCCTGTAGCAAGATGACATCCTGATGCTTAAAACAGTTAGTCAATCTTTTTAGACTGCTGCCACTCCAGGATAAGACCTGCCTTATTTCTGTTGTATAATGGCTAAATGATTACAGCTTCATTTCCAGCTGGATCTTTAGCCACTGCTGCTATGCAAGTAATAACCAATTTCTCTCTCTCTCTCCATCCTTCTCTTTTTTTTTCCTCCTCTTTTTCTCCTTCTTTTTTCTTTTTTTACTATTTTTTTCCTTTTTTTTTTCTTTTAACCTTTTTAATCTTTTTCACAGTAGCTGGGTTTCCATCAGCTATCCAAAATAATTGGCATATAGAAATCTCATGCTGTTAATCAGCTGTTTCTGAATGTGTATCTTCCTCTATTTCTTTTCCTTAATTGAGAATTTACCCTCTGACAGAGCTTTCCACGTTTCCTCTGAATCTGATTTGTCTGTCAGAAGCAGAGAGAAGAAAATCTCATCCGATTTTAGACTGGGTGTTTTGAGCAAGTGGAAGGAGGAGCAGGGAGCAGTTGATGCCAGTGTGCACAGCAGTGCTGGGATGTTACCAAGCAACGAGACAGAGATGTGTCACAGGGGCAGGGGAGACGGAGAAGATGAGCAAAAGTGTGGACAAAGGATTCAAGAAGATGAAGGGATGTCTAGCAATTGCCTGACGTCTTCCTTGTTTCTAATCTTGAGTTGCAATGGTGCCCGTAAATAGAGGCTGTGTAAGGCACCCTAATTTGTTTACATGGACCCTTGGAGGCAGCAGGGATGGAGAAAGCCTGGAAAGAGATCTGGTCATTGAAGGATTGTCCTATCAAGAGTCCACTGTGAAAGCGAAAGGGCACAAATTGTGCATGTGAACACAAAAAGTGCATGTTTGTCAGTGGGAGAGAGGGACTCACAGTACAAACAGGTCATGTCGTACTATACATAGAGTAAAAACTGTTAGTCAGAACCTGATGTGACTTCAAAGGACTCCCAGCCCACAGAATGGCTTAAATTTAGAATTTTGATTTTCTTTGATTTATAAATTTCTTAAAAATTGCTCTTGCACCAGTTTCCCACACCTTTGACTCTATCCAAATAATTTAAATGAAATAGGTCTTCTCAAAATGAGAGACAAAGAAAAGTTGGGATTCTTATCTTCTTACTTCAATTTTTGCAAGGGAATTAATGTCTATCAGACCTTTCAAGCATCTTCTATTCCCTTGTTAGCTTTCCAAGCTTAACGAACTGGGATACAGTAAATGTTTAAGGAACCATATTTGCCTTTTGGATGGTAATATGGCAAGATAAAGTGTCAACAGCTGCCTTCAGCTCCTCCTATACTCTTGGAGCCAACTTAAACCATTGATTAACGCAGAAACCTCATCTTATATTTCCCTGAAAGGAAAGGTTTCCTTAAAACCTGAACATGCAAGATACAGGGAACAAGTGTATTTCATGACATTATTAAATCAGTTTAAATTCATGGGGTTGTCTTCACTTGTGGATAGAAATTGTCAGAATTTATAGCACTTCTTCTAAATTAAACCTAAAAAATCTGCATAAGTATTTTGTATTGCTCAATATTGTCCCAAGGTGTCTATTTTGAAAATTATAAATTTATAAGATTTTAAAACTTAATTTATAAATTTATAAGATGTTTATTTTGAAAATTATGTATGTAATGGTGTATGCAAAATATTCTGAAATACTTTGAAGCTTTTTTTTTTCCCCAGCATGCTTTTTTTTCAGCTTTTACCAGTATTTTTCCTCAACACTGTGGGAAATTGGGAACTGATTTTTGAGCCTTTGACTACAATGACTCAGCAATTCGTGCGAACAAGTCAATTTTTTTCTAGGTCATTATGACAAAATGATGTTTTTAGAGCCTGGGGTTCAGTGAAATGTTCCTTTCTCCTTGGGAAAATAATGCTGAAAAATGACAGTGGCCATTTCAAGATACTGTGTTCCTCAGTAGTCCTCTCTTAGCAGAATATAAAAGTTTGAGCAAAGAAACAACTATCAATGTTGCTAAGTCAGTGTCTGAAACACCACTGACATACAAAAACTGGCTTCCTTGTTATTCAGATACCATTTCAAAGCGTTTCCCCAAGGTTAGCTTGAGGGTAAGCTGTACCAGCAGGAGACTCCATCATGTGGTCTCAGCATTTTTCCACTACATCTTAGTGGCAATTCATGTCACACATTATTCATTATAGAGCTCGGGGACTCCCAGACCTGCCAATTGAGAGGTGTGTCACCTGCACTTACAAGCTGCAGAAACATGGCCTGATCTCTTAGCCCTTCTAAATTCAATTTCTGGGCAGCCTTTAGAGCCAACAAGTTGCCATGTGATCAGCCACTGTTAAGCTTTCACAAAATCTTCTACAGGGAAGAGCACAGACATGTATTATAAACTTACATATCTCCCTCTGTAGCTGGTAGAAAATTTACTGAAGTTAAAAATGTGTCATCAACCAAATAAAATACATTTTTTAAACTTGAAATTATCCACACAGTTCATTTTCTTTTGCCCTGCTTGCCATGAGAATGGCATTGAAATTGTGAGATGCCCTATTTGGGGCTGCATTGCCTACTCATTTATCAGAATATATGTATACACCATGCACACATTAGAGCCATGCATATGGCCATCAGGATAATCAGAGGAGAAAGTAAAGGTACAGATTGTATTTGCCAGTGAAACAACATCCTACATCCCTAATTAAAAAAAAAAATAAATAAATAAAAGTAAATCTACAACTCAGTTATCTCTGAGTAAGACATAGGCTGGTATTTGTTCTCAAACAAGATGATCATTAAGGAAATTTATCTTACTTAAGAAAACATATATAATTCTGAGCTGAAATAATGGGAAAACAAACGGATTGAGTTAAACCTGTGGGAGTGAAAGAGAATATTGTAAATTGAGAGACCAGACTGGGCACAGAAAGGCAACTATCTGGAGAAACTGTGGATACACCAGATATTCTCCTTGGAGCTGCCTTAGGAAAAGTATTTCTAGTAGAGCAGAGGTCAAAATAGCAGTTCTTGTAGTTTCTGGAATGTAAATGCAAATTCAGATGCTGTAAGTTATTCAAATTGAAGAATGCCCTGAATGTAGGACTGGCAGTGAGGGACTCCTGTATCATATCTGGAACTGTAACTTTTCAGAAAGAGGACACAGCAGGGGATGGAGGAAACAGATGATCCCACATCTGCCTGTTGTGGAGCTATTTTTGTAAAGGTTGTAAGCAGAGATCTGGCTAAATCTTTTTAGTGAAGTTATTCTCCTTAGAATATGCTACTTTGTCTTAACTGAACCAGTTCATGATGAAATGTGTCAGCTGAATCTTAATCAGAAAAGATTTTTTTTTGTGTTCAGGGTAAAATTCCCAGTGAGAGAAAACCTACTTTACAGTATCCAGTACACTAATGATTAAACCCTCTGTGATCTCTGCAGCTGAAAGAAACCTTGGTTCTCTGTCCAGTCGAACATTTTCCCTGTTATTAGTGAATATTTTAACCATGGGCTTACCACATCCCAGATCCTAGTTCCTTCCTCCCCAGAGCTGCAAACCAAGGATTTCCAAAGATGCTTTTTCCAACCTGAAATGAAAGAGGAGAAACCTTCTCTTTCAAATGCTGAACTATTTTTCCTGGCAAACTATTGCAATATGCAACTCAGCAAGAGAGATTGGGAAATTGCCATTTCCCGACTCCTGTGCTCCTGAGCTGGCACCAGGCACAGTTGGCACTAGACAGCACATCTTTACTTTAATGTTTTTAAATGGCTTTAAGATAAAAGGTGGTAGATTCAGATTAGATATTAGGATGAAATTTTTACTGTGAGGGTGTGAGACACTGATACAGATTACCCAGAGAAGCTGTGGATGCCCTATCCCAGGAAGTGTCCAGGGCCAGGTTGGATGGGGTTCTGAGTAACCTGGTCTAGTGGAAGGTGTCCCTGCCCATGGCAGAAGGTTGGAACTGGAGGATCTTTAAGGTCCCTTCCAACCCAAGCCATTCTGTGATTCTATAATTCTGTGATTCACTTGCATAAAATAAAGAGTACAGGGCAGTAAAGCAGTCACGACTTCGAAAGGTGATATGGATGGTGCTTTATTCTTGTCATTCCTCCTCAAATGGAGCAGTTTGATTTCACAATTAATCTCTGCCGACCTTAGCAGGCTGCAATAACTACGTGGGATCAGAAGTCACAACTCCTGCCTGCACTTTGTTCAGTAATTCAATTACAATACATGTGGAGCAGCCGTGTAACAGCAGCGTTGTGTATGTAGGCCACTTGAAATATAAATGGGCACTATTTAAAGAGTGGAGGCATTTAGATATAAATAACTGAGGAGTGCAATCAGCTTCATAACATCAGCTTTAAAAACCCGAGCTTGTCATTTGCTTACAAACGCCTGTTTCCCATTTGCAACGGTTATTTCTGTAAATTTGCTCTTCTGTTTTAAAGAATTCCTTAACCCAAGTTTGAAGTGAAACTTGCTGGTGTCAGCTATTGCTGGGGGGAAGGAGGGGAATCTCATTTCAAGTAAACTGGGTCAGTTCCCTTCTTTGTCATTATGAATAATTTCATTGCTGCAGTTTAAAAGAACTTGTGTAAGTTGTCTGGATCAGGGAGATTCTCAATTCACACATCAGGAAATGGCTATGGGATGTGTGGGGTTGCACCTACCTATACACAACATGTATTCTCTGTCATTTCAGAGAATTCAGAGAAATTTTTTGTCTTTAAGACATACTCTTTGTGGTAAGAAAAACCGGTTCTATGAACACAGAAGTTTATATCCGTAGCTAAAATAAAATATTACCACACTTCTATATTGCAAATATGGCCCTTTTCATTTATATAACACTTCTTTTGTTTTATCCACTATGTTTATTTAAATTATTAGCTGTGAATGCATAATTCATAGATAATTCATATTAAAACTGCCATTAAAATGGTGTGTAATTTAACACAAACATAAAATTCTATGCTTCTTCCTCCATAAGACTGTTGTGAATCTTGTGAGTCAGCATATCACCAATATTTTTACTTTTACAATCTTTGAGGTCTTATTTCTTTCATTCCCAAATTTCTGTGGGTTCAGTATTTTTTTGCCTGAAAATATATTATATACGATCCCAAAGAGGTGGAAAGAGAAGAGCAGTAAGACTCACAAATAACATGAGTTCTTCTGGAATTGCTGTTCCATGGGGTTTTAAGATACCAAAATATTTATGCATTGTCTTTGAGTTCCAGTGTTATCCTACTAAAACTTCTTTTCTGTTGTGCAAGTAAAAGCTCTCCCAGAGAATCTAAAAAATCTTATAAATATAGTCAGTCATCAGAGATTTCAGTTTTATAAAAAGCATGTATATTCATCAGATATAGAAAATAGATGTGAAAATTCTACAATTGTTAAATATCTTCTTCTTTCTTTTTTGGAAGAATAATCGTTACCTTTGACCACTGCAACATATCAGAGGGATCAACTTCAAACAAGGAAGAGAACATTTTCCTGAACTTGAGGAACTGGATCAGGATTCAAGACATTCAGATTTATTTTTTGGTGCTGATACAGGCTTCCAAAGCACCCTTAGCTAATTATTTTGGCTAAAATGGCTCCATTGCTTATATGAATAGGACTGCACATCATGTATCCTCTCACTTATGTGAATAAGATTAATTATGAATTATTCATGTCAAGTGTACTGAAAAAAAAATTTCCTGGAAGCATATTAATTCTTTTCTTTTTGTTTTTGTTTGTATATTTTGTGTTTTTTTTAAAGAAAGAGTACCTCACCATCTGATAAAATTCCTATCCTTCTAGCTCTTATATTAGAACAACATATTTAGTCTTTTTGTTTAGGAATCAAGATAAACACTGTATTGAACCATATTTTCTTTTTCCTCATTACTACAACAGTCTTTTTAATATATTATGGAGGATTATGCGTGATATGGTGTGCAGGTAGTGCTCTCGAGATGCAATGTTTTCAGTGATTCCCCCAGGACACCCTGCTGCAGCCTAATGGACTGCATGTATTCATAGCAACATTTCCTAAATATTGACACACTGCCATTATGCCTTTAGCATTACACTAAAGTTAAAATAAGTCATGGTGGAGCAACCACCTCTCTTCCCTTCCTGGTGGCACACAGAATCACAGAATGATTTGGGTTGGAAAGGATCTTAAAGATCATCTTGCCATGGGCAGGGATACCTTCCACTAGACCAGGTTACTCAAAGCCTCATCCAGCCTGGTCTCAAACACTTTCAGGGCTGGGATAGCCACAGCTTCTCTGGGCAACCTATGCCAGTGTCTCACACCCTCACAATAAATGTTTCATGATAATATCTAATCCAAGTCTATCCTCCTTTATTTTAAAACCATCCCCCCTTTTCTATCACTTTCTGCCTGTGCAAAAAGTCATTCTTTCTTAAATAAGTATCAATTCCTTATTATCTTGGTCAATGAAAGGTAAAAAAAAAGGTCCATTTTTTCTCATTCAGGGCAAAGAGCTTTAACACCATCAGTCCTAAGAGCAGAAACACCTAATCTCAATCAAAGCTTTAACCGTTTCTATCTTGAAGTAACTGTGGAATAGAACCATCCAGACAAGTTTTTTTGTCCAAAACAAACATCAATTCTTTGGCTGTTCCCCTAGATGTCCTCACAGGCCATCCAAAGTCACACACAGGCTTGTGGTTGTCCAGTAACCCTTAACTCTTCATAGTGCTATAATTTCACTACCCCTACACCTTCTTCCACCAGGCTTTGATATTAATGTTGCTTTCGCTAAGCCCTACAGGCTCCAGCCTTGTTATATAAACAGTGTGAAAGACAGAATTTGACCCGTTGTACATGGCCAGATGATGTGAGAAAGTTGTTTTCTTACACACAGAAACGAATACACAGGAAGGTGGTTCAAACCTAATTAAATTAATTGTGGATTTAATAGATGAAAAAGCATATATAGCAAGTAGGGTTTGTGAAAGAGGGACGGGGGTTCATGTGCTTTATGCAGTGCATTATACTGTGCTGTCCCAAACATTCAGTTGAGCTCGTGGAAGGGTGTCTCTCCCCTGCACAGTATTCAGTAAAATGCAGAACAGGGTTACCTGGAATATCACAAGGTGGAATGGACATTTGGCTCTGTGTCAAGAGGAACCAGCACCATGAAAAAGGTCAAGGCAAAAGATGGGTGAGACAAAAGCAGTATGGATGGTGGACTGAAATAAAATGCTAATAAAGATATTAGGAACTTCTATTTGTAATTAACTTGAATGAAATCTGCATAATTACAAGTCTGAAGAGAAATTGTCAAGGGGAAAAAGTGGAGGCTGCTGTGCCCCGTCAGTGAATACTCATCTACAAAAGAAGAGGAAATGAGTCCTTGACTTCTGCTGGGATCCCTTGGCAATAGCAATGTCTCATGGTATTTCTTAAGTTACAATTTGCCCTTCTGACTCTGCAGTCCCTTTCCTCTACGGTGAAGTCCTGTTCACTTTCAAGCCATAGACTGACTGCTTTGTAAAGGAGAAATATCATCCACATCTTGGAATGACTGGAACTAACAACATTTTATTTGTGCCACTAGGTCTCTCAGAAGAAACTGAAGCCAGTCCTTTTAATGATAAAATGCACTAAGTTATACCCTAATGTTTAAGTGCACTAAGAAACTGCTGGAGAAGGCCTCAAGGACTTGTGTCCTACTTCACGCTTTGTTACATTTTCACTGAAACATCATAAAGAGGTGTCACAAGGATTGACAGTGCCTGCCCAAACCCTCTATTATTGCAACATCCTACTAGGATCTTGTTTTTCATTATCTACGGTTTCATTATCACACTTACTGCCCATGGAAACCATTACATCAGGCTGTGTCTGAGGATGATCTGATGGATTTATTAAAAGCCGCTTCTGGGACTCTACAGCACTTTACAGTTTTCTCAAAGTTAGTGCAACGGATGATTCATGTTCTATCCCTTGCCTTTAAGGATGATGGACCTAATCCAATTTGGGGGTGGGAAGGAGTGAAGCAGACAGCGTAATGATGCACAAACACCCAGGGTTCCTACATGGTATCTGGGGATGCAACTGTCTGAGTTTGGGAAACAGAAAAACATGAGCACTGAAGTGTTATCTCACGGGTAATGCTGGGAGGCTGCAACTGCACTAAAGTCAGGCTAAGGAATGCATTTTCCATTTTCTAAATTGTCATGTTCCCAAATGGGCTCTTAGAGATGCTTTGCAATCTTAAAAAAAAAAAAGGGGGAAAAAAAAGAAGCGTAAAATAGATTCATAGGGCTTCAAAGGTCAATTACATTAAAAAATGCTGAATCCTTTTACATTAATGCCCTAATTGTTTTTATTCCAAGGGTTTTCACTCAGATGTCAAATTCAATTTCTCTTTTTCTTCTCCTGGGTCACGGATACTTAATATTTTTTACTGACATATAATGAACTCTTTTCTTTAACACGTAGCTTCTTTAAAATTAGTCTCTTAAATGATTAGCTCAATTTATTGTGCAGCGGTTGGGTGACAAGGGGCTTCTTGGGGGTTGGGTTTCAGGCATTTTTTTACGTTTCCTATTAGGTCTCTGCTATTATCAGGTATTCTTAGGAAGAAATTAGATCAAGCAGTAACATTAAGATATAATCAAGCACCACCAACACAAAAGTGTGGGGAAAATGAAATGTCAAAATCACTGATGTGTAGAATTTTGCCCATCTCTTTTGAGAACATAGTTTTCTTTCCTTAATGCAAAATAAGATTCATCAATGTTTGGTGAGAATTTATCTGGAAAAATATTTTCTTAGAGTTTTGAGCTA
Source organism: Ifrita kowaldi (assembly GCA_013398055.1). Taxonomy (NCBI): domain Eukaryota; kingdom Metazoa; phylum Chordata; class Aves; order Passeriformes; family Cinclosomatidae; genus Ifrita; species Ifrita kowaldi. The sequence continues at coordinate 86,507 of VZRS01000040.1, forward strand.
GGCACTACTATACGTGTTAAACTATCAGAGTAAAAACCAAAGCATCTGGAGACAAAAGGGGCATTTCAGAGAAGGGCTACAGCTCCTGCACTGGTGTAGTTCTCCAGCATCCTGAAGGGAGAAGGCAGCTGTGGTAAATGCTGTACTGAAAGCATCTAGACAGCTTCAGATCTGGAAAGTCTTTTTCCCTTCCAGATATTTTCTAGTGCTCAGCATTAGCTATTCTCAACCCTCCTCCTTTTTTAGCCAATCATACACACATAAAGAAGATGAAAGCAGCAGGGAAAGAGGACAAAGGAGAGAACTGCAAAGAGAAGTACAATACTCTGAAAATAATTTAGAAGTCAATGAAATTAGGATAGCTGTATTCATCTGTAATGATGGACCCTTCTCTTAGCACCTTTTAATGTCAATATTCTCTATATGTTACTTTGGTCAGGACATTCTGCAGACTCATTTTTGATTGAGCTTCTGCTTTGTACTGGATCTTTAGATCTCGATTCATTCTTCCCAGCATTCACCTGGCATGTGAACAGCTCACCATATTATTGCACATTTGTCTTTACAGTGAGAACGGAATGGGCTCCTATTCCAAAACCTTTGGAAAAGGCAGGCACTATTGATTAAGAGAAAACATCTTGAAAAGTGGCAGGCTGGAGTATGTTAAAATGCCCCCTCAAGAGGCTCAGAGAACATCTGTTACCAGCTGACGGTTGTTTACTGAGCTGCGTGAGATGAGCTGCTGGATGTGCTACACGTGGGCTCTGTCTGGCTACTTCCAACAGAGCCTTTCGTGTCAGATTCAGAAACAGCCTGATTGCCCTGCCAATGGCAGTTACCCCTGTGCCTTGCCATTGCTTAGCCCAGCTCCCATTGAAGTCAAATTCTTTCCCAAATCAGAGAAATCTCATTGCTGGTTTCTCTGGTTGTCATTATTAGTTGTATAAGCTCTGGAGATAAGAGAGATGTGAGGCATCTAACAGTCTCTAAACCTTGCTTGACTCTTAAACATGATTTCACTGCTCGAGAGAGCTTATCACTGGGGTGAATAACAATAATAGCTTCAATAAAGAAGGAAACAATCATTATTTTCTGTGAATAGTGAAGGGATTTGAATAATATGGAGGAAAAAATCCACACAAACAACCAAAATAAAGAAAGAAAATGCTTCTAAATTAGAAGTAGTATCTTTACAAAAGACTATGCATTGTATTGAAGGTTTGTTGGGCTTATCCAAGTAAGTGTAGGTTGCTGTGAGTGGGCACTTGCTGCTCTGATCGCTGGCATCAATCAATAGTGAAACAACTAGTTTAAGAGGAATCACTGCCGCTCACAATCCTATTCTCTACTCCTCTCTCCTGGTATGGATGACACTTCTATGGCACACTGAAAGGGAAAAGGGAACCTTCCCTGTCCTGTCCAGTTCTTGCAGATAGCACTGAACAAAGTTGTCCTACAACACAGATTCTTGCTACAGATTAAACATTTCACATTTTTTCAACAAAATGTCAAGATCACTTTCAGTTGTTTTCCATAAAATTTAGGAAATTATTTCCTGGCTCCTTTAGAGGGAAAATACACTTGCTGCAAGGATTTTGAGAGTGCCTCAGCTGTTCTTTCCAGCATTTACACTCTGCTTAAGAAACCCATATAAAAAAATACTGGAGGGCAAGAATGCTGGGTACCTTGATATTGGCTGTTTGCAAGATTAACAGAAACAGGACACTTGATTAAAGAGTGGCAGCATTACCTGTAGCCATGTCTTGTGTGTGCAAGCAGATCCTGCCCAGGACTGGATGTGCAAATCAGGGAATACACCTGACTAGCCATGCTCCTTTCTCTCTCTCAGCTGTCAATGCAATAATCTGAGAAAACTGGACACACTCTACATATAATGCAAAGGCTCACTTTGCATATAATGTGAATTTTTATTGTCTTATTTATGTAAATTCCCCGCCATAAAATCCTTCATTTCCTCACTCTTCCTACTACCAAATCTGTAAGTCTTTTTCTTCTGGAAGTTTTCATTCCTCTGCAAGATTTTGTCATCACTAGAAAACCTCAGTGGTAAGTTGGGACCATTGCGGGGTCAAAAACCTGTACCTGGCACACACTACAGTAAAAGCACAGCTGGTTGGGCTTCTCCTCCTGCCTGCTCCATGGCAGGGATTGTGCTTAGTGTAAAGAGAGACAACGAGGTCCTGCAAAATCATCACTATGCTGAGCTGGCCATTTTGCTGTCCTGTCTTGAGCAATATACAAAAGCAAGTGTTTCTATGACACTTTTCAAAATATTTCAGTATTAAATATTAAGCTCTACAGCTCAGATCCAAAGCCGTTAAACAGCACATAGTCAGAGACCAAAATAGCCTTTTAAATTCTCTAGTCCATCAATTTTTCGACACAAAATTTTTGCTTGGGTTTTGTTCAATATAGTCTTACATGTCCCAGCACTTTCCTTCAGAGGCTCTTCTCCTGCCAGAGCCATTCCGGCAGATGGTATTAGCAAGTCCGGAAAAAAGGGACATTTCCTGTTTTGTGTAGCTCCAAATATACATTATGATGCTTTCTTGATATTTGGCCGTGATATTTGAATTTTCTCATGCTAAAACTTAATACATTTTAGTAAAAACATCGTGATCTCTTATCTCTTATACTACACTCCCATCAACTCCTGATCATATTTTTGTTTGATAATAATCAGAAAAGAGAAATTTTAAAAAATTATGTAGTCTATTATGGGATGGCATTACATGAGTTCCAGTATGTATTGTGATATATTATTATCCTTTCTGTATATTTTTATTGCATTATGTTATATGTATTTTATTAATATGAAGTGTGCAATTGTAATGTAAACAATGTATTTTAATGTGTTGTGTTTATTACAGCACATGCTTTAATATGTGCTATGGCAGGACATAGCACCTGTATTTGCATACTATTTGAAATATAACCAGAGACAAAAAACCTACAAATAAGAGCAGGATTTTCTTTTTTTACCAAGACCTGAGTTTCAAATCATTAAACCAATGCAAGTTTTGCCATATCCTCAAGTAAAAGAACAGGACAAAAGGTATGAGCTTCAATATTAAAAAGGATAGATTCGGGTTATTAGAAAGACTTTCTTTGCTATGACAGTGATAAGAACTGGCACAGGTTGCCCAGAGAAGCTGTGGATGCCCCATCCCTCGAAGTGTTCAGGGCCAGGCTGGATGGGGCTCTGAACAACCTGGTCTAGTGGAAGGTGTCCCTGCCCATGGCAGGGGTGTCAGAACAAGGTGATCTTTAAGGTCCCTTCCAACTCAAACCATTCTGTTATTCTATGGTACTATGGGATTTTTTACATGAATTTTGAAATCCATAAAATCCTACATTCTGAATAGAGAGATAATATTATAATTATCTGCCTTTTTCCCCCTGAGTATTTGTATTAGCCCGTATAATTCTCCTTAATTTAAATTACTTATTTCAGTTCATTTCAAATATTAGTTATTTTTTGTGTGTTTTATTCTTTTGTTTGTCTTTTGTTAGAAGACAAAATAAATTGTGAAAAAGAAATTTAGCCTCAAATTCATCGTATCTGATACATACAGCATTTCCAATGCACTGATTTTTTTCATGCCCAGCTCTGAAATCTAAGCCAGGAGACATAAGGCTTCTTTAGGAAAAAAAAAAAAAAGGTAATCAAAACAGAGAAAGACTTTTACATGAGCAGCAAGCTCAAATCTTAATTACCTGTAGACATCCAGAGATAGTTTCAGACATTCCCAAAGGTGAAGAGGGGTTGTTCAAGTCACCTTCCTGTAATTATATGAAGACAGGAGTGGAAACCATTGACACATGGCAAATCAAACCAATCTTGAAGAGCGCACTGTTATAAAGAATCAGTGAAGTATGCACCACTAGGCTTTGACCTTCATGCAGCAGGAGGCAATGAAACAAAATTCTTTGATTTAAGAGAGTGTGTTTAAAAAAAAAAAAAGAATTGGATAGTTTATGAATCAGAGAGGGACAGGATTGCAGCTAGCAGTGCACGGGTGCACAAAAAGTTAAGGGAATATAGTAAGGAGACTTCCCTCTCCTTACCTCACTTCTTGGTCCTTGGATTTTGTGGATATGAAGGCTTCAGTGGAGATAAAGGACTGGAGACCCAAAGGAGTGCAGAAAAGGGTAGTGCTTTCATCCTCTGGGCTAGAGACAGAGCAAGGTCAGTGGGGAAACAGCACAATGAAAGGGAAAGAGGAGCATATCCCCTTTACTTTAAATGCTTTAATAGAGTGTTTTCAGTCTGCATGGACTCCCTGAATTCCTGCCCCGATTTTACCCAAACCTAGACTATCTTTGATGACATATGTTCAACTCTACATTTCAAAATGGGCTGCAACCTTCTGAGCATCTATGAACTGCAAAAGAGACCTAAGCAAACTAAACCTGCTTTCACTAGGCTTAAATTTTCAGGATAGAGTTTGGATAATCGCAGAACAATGAATCAGGCAAGATGAACAGCTGAAATCCTGCCCTGAGCAGAAGGTGTCACCTGCCTTTTGCTTTTGTTCCCTAGCACCTATTCAGTTCTGTCTGTGACTCCTGAGCACAATGTTAAGATGTATTTCAGATTCTCTTGCAGATCTCTTGGGTGGATGTCCATCAGAACACCAGTGTCTCCTTCCAGGGTTGTCCCAGTACTTGTGAGCAATAGTAAAGCAAGGAGGGACTGGAAGTTTCTGACTAGAAGTCAGGAACAGTAATTTTCAAGACTGTGCTGTACTCCATGGTTGAAATGTATATTTGCAGAGACTAGCAGACTGGCAGCAGACTGGCACTGTGCTGGGATCTAAACAGAGCATGAGCTGGGCAGAAAAGAGTCAAACAAGGGAATTATGGCAAAAATCAGCAGCAGAAGATTATATTAATTCTTCTTCTGATTACCAGTCTAGTCTTTAAGCTAGAATGTAGACTTGTTCACATGCCGTGACACTGTTCTTCAAATCTTTATTAAACCCACGCTTTTTACAGGGAGAGAAGTCTTTGCTAGTCCTGATACAAACAAAGAGCAAATAACAATCAATGCTTATTAACTCATCCTGAGGGCGATGAGTTAACCCACCAAAATGTCATCATAGCAGCAGAAATGCCACACCAAGCCTCATAAGTTACTGATTTTTGTAAATTGTAAATTTACAGCTAGAAAGGAACACACTGGGGTGAAACCTTAAAGAGGATAATGCATCACCAGGCCGCATTTAGATTAGCCAAGGATGGGCATGTCATCAGCAGTGTCTGTATTTCAGGCAGCATCCAAAAGCTGTGGCTTTGTTTCCTCTCTTGGCCACTGCAGATAGTTTGTGTTACACTCCCATAAGATGACAAACCTCATTATTTCAGTCAGCATTATGAGCCATTTTAATGACCTCACGTTTGTCTTGCCTTTCAGTGCTAAGAACAACGTTTGACTCTGCAACTTCCCCTACAAATGTTTCACCAATTGACTCATTATTAAATTCTCTACCTGTAAAGGACAGGCCAGGCCCTTAGCACCATCTATAGTTATGTTTGCTTTGGTTATAGCCATTTTACTTTCATGCTTGACATGGATACGCTGCTACCGAGAGCTCCAGCACTTCTTTCCCCATCAGTCCTTAACTACAACAATAAACAACCCAGCACATTCAAAATGCTGCAGCCAGAGAGGAACATATAAATATTTCATCATGCACTAGCTCTGAGAAAAATGTGAACAAATTAAGGCTCTCATGTTGTGCTTGTGAGACCAGTATTTTATCTTCTCTCTATTAAAAAAGTAATAATCAGAGAAATGCTGTAAACTAACATGAGGTCTCCTGAGCAACATGCGGCATGTCATTAGTCTGGCTATTTATATCCCACACAGAGCCCCAGAAGTCATGGAATAAGGAAAGGGTAAGCAATAATTAGTGCCAGAAGAGTACTGAGTTCAACGTGCAAATGAAACAAGTAGTAATCATCCAGATGGTGTCATCTCTTCGGAGGTTCACTCTGACTGAGGATTATTAATCTTTCTCTTTTTTTTTTTAATTTTTTGTTCTTTTTAATGCAGCCCACGGAAAAATAAATGCCAAGGGTTAAGAGGCAATAGAATATCATTTATTACTGCTGTTAATTAGTTGTGTGACGCCGATGCCTGGAGATACAAGGGAACAGAGAGGAGGTCCCCGTTGTGCTGAAGTTTGTACAAATAGAGAGATGGTCCCAGCTCAGAACCATGAAGAGACCACATGCAAAGTGGCTCAGCCAGAGAGCAAGGGTTTTCTGAAGCCCTTGCCACATGATTTTGTGACATCCTTCTCATTTCTACAGTCATTTTAACCCTTTCTCTGCCTTCCCCTTCTCATCTTTCTAACTTTTCATTCTCTTCTGATTTCCTTCTCCAAAATTCTACTCCCAGCATGACCTTGGATTTCTGCAGGAACCCTGACTATGTTCACTTCTCTCCTCTTTTAGAAACTCTTTTGAAAACAGCACTTTTCCAACGAATTCCTTCCTGCTTTACAGAATCCACGAGCCCATTAGCAATTTATAGCGCTGTATATGATCAGAGTCATCTGTGAGGCTAAAATCTACTTTTGGAAACCAATATTCTGCTTTTGGTAAAGTCAGAGAAGTAACACAGTTTTTAATGAGGGCAGATTCTGATGTATGTTCTTTTCTATATTTTGAGGCACTTTAAAGCCAGGCTTAGCACCTCCTACAGTGATATACTACCATCAACAAAATGTAGGGTAGAGTTTCCTTTGCCCTAAATTCTGAGTCATATTGAGGTTTATTTGTCCCTTCCTAAAACTGAATATTCTCTTTGAGGTTACTATTATTGTTAATATTGCTATTAACCATAATCTCCCTTTTTTCTGCACTTTGTTTGCAATATCCCTGATTTCCTCAGTAGGGGTTACCTGGTGCCATAGAAGATCTAAATGTGAACATGTCAACTTTGGAATGGACGCTTTGGGGGGGAGGGGGGTGGTGGTGTTAATTTTACTATGAAACAACATTTTATAAAAAGGTTGTTGGTTTTTCTGGTTCTTTTCTTGTGGTTGTTGCTGTTGCTGTTCTTGTTTATACATTTAGACAAAGACTTTAAAAATTCAGGCCCTTGTGACCACTTTATCCACTTACCTTACACTTAAACTGATACAAACAAAGATGTATAAAAGCCACATTTTGGTTGAGGAGATAAAAACTTAGCTTTCTACCATGTAAAAGTTTTTCTCATATTTAATAGAAGCAGCCAAAGCCCCTTGTTATTACGATGGGATACCACAGGGAGGAGGGAAAAGAGGGGGGCTGTTGGCTGGGTATTTCCTTTCACTGCATGATTTTGCCAGAGCACCAGGCTCCTCTTCAGCAGCTCTAGCTCAAAGATCATCAGTTGCTGTGACACTAAAATGGGGAGAGGATGTAAAGGACATGTCAGAGAAAAGTAAGAAGGGCATGTTCTCAACACCTAAGTCTTTGCAGGTTCTCAGCCAAACTACCACACAGAATTAAATGCCTGAGCTTCCAGTACGGTGACTGAGAGGTTAAAAACAGATTCCACAAAACTACCCTCCAAGCTGAGGCAGAAATAGGAAATTCTGAGGAGAGGATGCCTAAATTTCTGCCCTGGCTCTTAAGTGCGTTTAGGCTTCAACCATCCTTAGGCTCCATTAGGCAATTACCTTCCACTGGGGACACAACTGGAAGTGGATGAGAAGCTGTGGAGCCACAGCCTTGAGACTGCAGCTGCTTATGTGAATTTGCCAAGATGTTTCTCAGGAAAGAGAAGAACAGGTGCTATTTTTAAAACTCAAATCTTCCAGAGGCGTACCACACTTCAGTTTGAATACCCCTCTTATTTGGATGCGTTTCTCATGTGGGGGAATTTTTGCACAGGGGCTTCAGTGAACATCTCCCCCATTAACCAGGCACTAGCCAGGCACTCTATGTAACTCTAACCTACCACTTTCCTCTGGGTAAAATGTTTGTCATTAGCTTTGGGTCTGGGGAATAAAGAACTGGCCGAACCAGTTTCCTGCTGCAGATGCTCCTGATTATCGGTGCAGTGAGCTGTTCATCTTGTCAGCAAGCACAGGAGTGCAGAAAACTGGTGAGTTTACTGTCATTGTCCTGAAGAGATCAGTCTGTGCCAAGTCTGGTGCATCCATTAGGTCCTTCAGTCATGTGAGGGTCTGCACAACCTCTGCTCGCCAGTGAGGATACAGAAATTGAAGTGTATTTGGAGGTGGGAGTTGAAAGAGATGACTTTTCAAGGGAATGTGCTGCTTCTATCTCCACTTGCATGATGAAAAGTCTCTCCTAGGTGTCCATAAGTTGATTTTTTATTATTATTTTTCTTTTTTTTTCTGCAAAAAAAAGGGCAAAGAATGCAATGAGGGATAGCCTGCAATGTAGTGTGGCTGAGATGCTTGTCCCTACTCCGGAGAGTGTGGCAGAGGGCCAACCTGCATGGGTATGGAACTAAATGCTGGACTACAGAGCTTTTCTTTTTTCTTCCTTTGTGAAAAACATACCAGTGTTTCATCACATATGTGAATGGAGCCTGTACGACAGGTTGGAGAAATCTTTCCAGAACCTCAAAAAAAACAAGTGCTTCAGAGTGCAAGGGGAAACACAGTAACTACATTTTATGATAGCTTGTCTTCAGCTAGAGCAGGGGTCAGGGGAGTCAGTGAACAGACTTTAAAAGCAGAAATAAGACATGGCTATTCCTCACACTTGCTGTAATGCAGTTTTCTTCCATCACAGTTCTTGTTACGAATCCATGAATACTTTATTCAGGCCCACAAATATCAGATGTCTGTCTCTCCCTTTCTCACTCAAAGCTGGAGTGCTCTACTTGCTTGATCACAGATTCACAGAATAATAGGTTGTTAAGAGGTTGGAATGGACCTTAAAGATGATCCAGTCCCAAACCCCCTGCTGTAGGCAGGGACACCTACCACTGGACCAGTTGCTCAAGGCCTTATCCAGCCTGGCCTTGGACACTTCCAGAGATGGGGCAACCTGATCCACTGTCTCACTACCCTCACAGTAAAGACTTTCTTAATATCCAGCCTAAATAGCCCCTCTTTCAGTGTGTACCCATTACTCCCTGTCCTGTCACTACAGTTCCTGGTGAAGAGTCCCTCTCTGGCTTCCCTGCAGCCCCTTCATATCCTGTAAGGTCACTCTGAGTTCTCATTGGAACCTCCTCTTCTCCAGGCTGAACAACCCCAACTTTCTCAGCCTGTCTTTATAGGGGAGTTGCTCCAGTCCCCTCATCAATATCAACGTCATGGTTCTCCTCTGGACTTGCTCCAACACTTTCCATGTCCTTCTTATAGTGGGGGCACCAGAACACTACACAGCACTCTGGATGGGCTCACAAGGGCAGAATGGAGTGGGACAATCCACTCCCTCAATGTGCTGCCCGCACTCCTTTTGATACAGCCCAGGATTTGGTTTGCTTCATAAGAAACGTGTAGGAAGGTGTTTCGTAAGAAGGTGTTTCATAAGAAGCATAAGAAGCACAAGGCTGCCTTTCCTCACCTCGGCATCTCAGATCCAGCACTTGTAAAATGATATGTTGGTTTTGTTCATTAATGTGGAGTTCTGGATCTGAAAACAAAAAGCCTCCACCTGCCATTTTTTTTCCATTTGCAATATAACCAGAGCAAAAGATAATACCTAAAATTCAGAGCTTCATGGCTTTCCGGTGAGTCATCATCAGGTGAAATTCTTCTGTCATCTCTGGAGGAGTCAGCAAGATGGGAGAGCTGTGCTGTGCTCAACCATTACCTCATTTCTTTTCTTTCTTTTCAACCATGTGCTGCCTTCAATCTCTTGGCGCTTCATATGTCAAGAGCAGGAAGTAAGTGGGCCGTAGATTTTCCTTTCAGCATTGTTCAGGCAATGACAGGATGCAGCACAGATGGAATAAGCTTGTTTATACTGAGTGAGTTATTGATAAAGGACAGCCTTATCCCTGTCTGAACAACACTCTCTGTCCTGGCATCTTGAAAGGGTGCCATGAGCTTCACTCCAAGATTAGCCATAACCTGCAGGCAAACAACTTTTTGGAACACAACCATTTGGGGAAAAAAAGTCCTGGTTTTGTTATGTTTTGAGGGTTTTTTTCCAGTTTCAAATTCCAATTTTTCTTTAAACTATTTTTTGTCTCCTATATACAACAGAGATGACAGTGCTGTATCTTGCTTAGTAGGAGATTCTGTCTTACCCATGGTATATGTCTCTCAAATTGGGGGTTTCCTAGAGATGTCCACAACCAAAGAATGCCAGAATCACCATGGAACTGTACTCAGTGATGACCTCCAATCCTCTGAAACAGAAATCTCTTCCCAATTCCAAGAATGAATCAATCAGGTAAGACCTCATAACCCACCTTTGGATTCATATTCTGTTACTGCTTTTTATCCCACCTATGCCTTTATACAAAAACTTATATGAGACACCTTTTTATTTCTGCAAGTAGATTAAAAAAATACTGTGTTTTCATAGAATCAGGTTGAACAGAGATTCCTCGTAACACAGACTCACATCTCGAGCTCCTCAAGAGCTGACAGAATTGCAGGGGTAGCAGACTTATGGAATCAATTATCTGGAAAAATCTTCTGAGATCATCAAGTCCAACTATCAAGCCAGCACGAACAAGTCACCACTGAAACACATCTCTAAGCACCGGTTCTACATGTCTTTTAAATATTTCCAAGGATGGTGATTCCAACACCTCCCTGGGAAGACTGTTCCAACATTTGACAAACCATTCAGTGAAGAAATTTTATTATAATATACAATCTAAATTGCCCTGGCACAACTTGTCATTTCCTATTGCCCTTTTTATTTGGGAGAAGAGACCAATCCTCATCAGGAGGCTTTACAGGAAAATGCACAGAGTACAAACCAGAAAACATTGACATTCTAATCCATAAAATCTTAGTAATCGGTCCTCTTATTTACTGCATCTATTCTCACCCCTATATGAAAAAAAAAAAGTATTAGAACTAGAAAAAATACAAAAAGAAAAAAAATTACTAAAGAGATGGACCATTTCCTATATGGACAGATACTAAACAGAAAATTTGTTTGTATGGAAAAAAAAGAAGATGGGAGAGACACAGTGGTGAAATATATAATTTTTGAAAATTTTGGAGAAAGGAAATAGGCAGTGTTCATGCATTTTTTCTCACAACCTAAGAATAAGAGGGAATAGGGGCATAAGTCATATGAAGAGTGGCTGAGGGAGCTGGGGTTGTGCAGCCTGGAGAAAAGGAGGCTCAGGGGAGACCTTCTCATGATCTACAGCTGCCTAAGAGCAGGTTGTAACACAGTGGGGGTCAGTTCTTCTCCCAGGTAACAAGTGACAGGATGAGAGTTCATAGCCTCAAGCTGTGCCAGAGGATGTTCATTTTGGACATAATGAGGAAATTTCTCACTGAGAGGGTGGTTAAGCATTGGAATGGGCTGCCCAGGGAAGTGGTGGAGCCACCATCCCTGGAGGTGTTCAAGAAATGACTGGATGTGGCATTTGGTACTGTGGTTTAGTTGACAAGGTGGTGATCAGTCAAAGGTTGGACTCAATGATTTTGGAGGTCCTTTCCAACCTTAATGGTTCTCTGATTCTATGACAAATGAAATAATGAGGCAGGAATTTAGCAAACATAAAAAGGATGTATACTTTCATATAGAGCACAAGGGCATAGTGGAACTCATAGGAACACAATTCCAGAAATGTAAAAATGTGATTTGACAGATTCTTGGAAAAACGTCCATCAACACCTTTAAGTATAACTATACAGATGCAGCATTCAGACAAAGAAGTACCTGAAATGCTGGTTCCTGGTATTTAGGATGTTGTATCAGGAGAAATGTCACCCTTGCCTTTTCTTGTCTTTCCTTCACCAGCTGTCAGGAACAGGTTACTGCTTTAACAAGTTACAGTCTCACTAAGGGTCTTTCTTTGGTTCAGAGTGAACTATAATCACATCAGTGATTACACCAATATCACTAAACTAATAATGGCATTGAAATATAACACTTGGTGCTACTTGCTTTCATAGAAGAAATGTTAAAGAAGCAGAAATTCAGGAGAGGACCTTTTCCACCCACATCTTTACATGACTGCTACTTAAGTTACTGCATTGTGATTAGGAAATAACTGCACAACCTGAAGTCAAGGAAACAAGAGCAAGGGTTAAGAGCTAAAGCTTTATTTCCTAGAAGTCCAAGTCCAAATGTTGTCTGTCTTTGTAGGACTTCTGCCGTGCAGCTGTCTGTACCCCTGCTGACTTGTGTCAGGGCTTTGCAATGCAGCAGCCCTTCCTTGGCTGTCCCTCCTTCATTTATCACTTTGTTCAGTTTGTTAATTAAGCAGAGGCATGGACAGAGAGGGTTTATTAAAGCTCCCTGCAAACCACCCTCACCACAGAAGTAATACACAACAAGAATAGGAAAGGCAACAGTTTCACCCCAGTCCTCACCTTGGGAGCAAAGCAGAGTTAGATAGACCTAAGAGAAGACTTGGAGGAGACTTTCCCATGATATCTGCAAAGCATGACAGGCATATGTGCTTTGTCACAGTGGCCAATTCTGAGCTAATGAGACCTGCTGAGAAGTCCCATAATAATTCTGTTTCTTTCCAGCACAAATAGAAGTGTTGAGTGATTCACACAACAAAACTGACCTTAGCACTTCACCCTCCTTTCTGCTGCCAGCATGGAAAAAGTTTCAAAGACAAGACTGAGATCATGACAATAAGAACAAACTGCTGTTCTCTTAGGTAGACAGGTGGAGAACAGGCACAGGAAAAGGAATAGAAGCCCAGAAGCCCTGGACAGACATGCTGCTAACACTGGAGAATAAGCAGAATATTCTTCAATACACTCTACAGGTCGGCTATGGGGCTCTCAGAGCCTGCATGCTTAAAGACAAGTATTTAACCTTTCTTATGCCTTGCTTGGCATGGCTTCTGCCTCCACAGGGGACAAGAAGGCGCAGAGGTCAACTGGCCTGCACAGTGTGGCATTTAACAAACAGACTCAGTGAAGGGATGTGTTCCTGTCAGCAAACATGCTTCCTGCCTTCTGTGGAGATCCAAACTGTGCCAAAGTCAAGAATATACTAAAGACAATAGAAGTATTTCCACTTATTCCCTATGTTCTGGAGATTTACATTTTCGCAATTAACATAAGACAAAGAAATAGTCGTAGTGGTAATAAAGGAAATAAAAAGTGATTTTTTCTTCCCCATCCTCTTTCTGAATGGATTTTTGCTAGTCCTTTCTTCTTTCTGTTCCAAATGCTGGCATCTCTGTAGAGTTTCTGCTTTGAATCATTTTTGGGAATAAACACAGGAAGCTGAAGCATCTCAGAGAAATGAACATGATATAACAAAATAACAGCAGTCAATGACATTAGCAAAAGAAATTATCTTACCACATTTTCACTTCTTTCCAGCAGGATCATGAGATTTAAAAACTCAGTGGAATCCCATATATAGAATAATTCATGAAAGGGGACATATGGAGGCCATATAGTTCAGTTTGGGGGAAGGTCAACTACATATGATCAGAATCCATATTCTTTAGTTTTTCTTTAAGATATTTGAGTCTTGAAAGGGAAATCAAAATTTTGCAAGGTACCTACATGTATCTGAACTTACTCCGAGTTTATTAAATTAGAAGTTAGATGGTGAGGTTCTCTGCAATAGAAGACTTGAGAGAATGACTCAGAAGAGCTCTTCCAGGTCTAGCCCCAGGAAGCAAGTGACAACTTGCATCTTGAAAAAAAATCAGGGGAGAGTTAAATGATTGTTGTTACCCACGTCACTTCTATTCTCTTAATTTCATGTTTTTATCCCTTAAGGGAGTGATAAAATGGGCACCTTAATTGTATGGTGGGAATTCTACCCTGAGAAAGAATTGATCCTGAGAGGTTGAGTTCATAATTCAAAAGGATTCTTCTGATGCAAATATGGGAACCAGCAGCTACTCTTCTTTCCAAAGACTACAATGTGGAGCTGAGGGATACCTTAAACTGGGAAGGCTGAGCAAAACACTTACAAGGCCTTAATTGTTTTAAAGAATCCCAGGGGTATAAAACTTAAAACTTGTATCCATAGAGAGAGAACAGAATTACCTGTTTTTCTCCCAAGCATTTCTCTAAGTTGAGGTACTAGAGCTCAGGTACTTGGCTAGGTACAACATCTCAGAGTAATTAATTAGATACACTTATACTTCATGCAATTTTGTGTAAGGTCATTTAAAAAAGATAACTAACTATTTGTCTTTAATGGCAACTTCTTGAATAACTTGATGGCTTTAAGCTGAAAAAGGGTAGGTTTCAATTGATATTAAGAGGTTCTTTACTGTGAGGGTGCTGAGGCCCTGGCACAGGCTGCCCAGAGAAGCTGTGGCTGCCCCATCCCTGGAAGTGTTCAGGGCCAGGTTGGATGGGGCTCTGAGTGACCTGGTCTAGTGGGAGGTGTCCTGCCCATAGCAGGGGGGTTGGAACTGGTTGATCTTTTAAGGTCCCTTCCAACCCAAGCCATTATGATTGTATGATTCTACTTCCTATTGGAAATATTATCTTCCTCCCCAATAAAAGACTGCATATGCTTTATGGATTTCCAAGGCAGGGAAATTCTCCTGGCTTTTGTGGAAAGTGTGGGGCCCTCAGGCTTAATTCAGTGGGAGTCTTGCATTTGTTTTAAAAGACTGATCCTCTGAATGGAAGAGAGACATCAATGACAGCAAGATGAATGTTTGCTGAACAGCTGCCTCCAAGTCACTCAATGCTCAATGTTGAGTTTGAGGATGCTGAATTCCCTTTTGGATGCAGGCTTAGCCTCTGCGGCAGAGACAACTAAGCAAGATGGAGCACATATTTAGTTCAGCAATGGAAGACAAAGAACGATCTTCCAGGAGAAGCAAGGACAAATCTCAATCTCTAATACAGGGAATAAAGGCAGCCCTATAACATGAGGGCACTGAGGAATAGATTTATATTTATACATTATAATTTTAAATACGTTCATAAAGTAATGTACTTCTTCCATCTGTATTTGGAGGCACTTGAAGTTCATAAATGTGACTATTTTCAGTGCCAAATATCTCACGAGCCTGCAAGTTCTATCTCTGAGCAAATGGAGGAGCACTTCTTTTTGCTGTGTAGTTTGTTGAGCAGTTCAACGTCTGATTAACAAACAAGCTTAACTGAGATTAGGAAATTAGGCGTTTGTCCCCTAATTTTTCTCCTTTGGGAGCTTATTGTGAAAAGTGTTCTCAGAGAATAACAAATATATCACATAAAAGTGATCTAAAAAAAGAAAATTACGGCTAAGAAAATTCCACACTGCTGTAAAATCTCCTGATGGTCACATGTCTGCCTGGCCCTTGGAAGAATTGGCTTCAATTCTTTCATCAGAAGGAGGCATCTCAAAGTTGTACCCTCCTGACAAATGCCCTGGATCCCAAGAACAGGGCAGGCTGGGTGGAAAGGCAATGAAATTCCCCCTGCCAGGGACAGGGATGCCTTCCACTAAACCTGGCTGCTCAGAGCCCCATCCAACCTGGCCTTGAACTAAGTCAGTTAGGGAAGTGAGAAAACTGGAATTTCTCCCTATCCCCTTCTTCTGAAAAGAGAAGAAAGTTGGAACATTTCATCTACTCTGCAGCAGTAAAGAAAATTGACCACGACCTGTTGTCTGGCCAAAAACACGTGGTGCAAATCCATGAAGCAAGGCTTCTCACACAAGAACAGAATGGTCTCGTCTGTGTTGAGGGCAGTCACAGGCTTATGCTATTCTCCTTGCCACAACCAGGCATCATCCAAAAGCATTTTAGATGTATTTGACAAAACTATTTCAGGGAAAACAGTGAGAGTTAAATATGAGGGCTGAATTCCTGGTTGTGCTTGACAGCATTCCTTGGCCCAGTATTGTTTATCCTTCATTGCCAAAGAGGCTGACACTCAGAGCATCTTGCTCCCCAGGCAACAGAAACCAAAATGTATAAAGTTTGGGAAGCTCAATCAGTAGGCCATAAC
This sequence comes from Ifrita kowaldi, assembly GCA_013398055.1. Taxonomy (NCBI): domain Eukaryota; kingdom Metazoa; phylum Chordata; class Aves; order Passeriformes; family Cinclosomatidae; genus Ifrita; species Ifrita kowaldi. The sequence goes on from VZRS01000040.1 coordinate 102,586, forward strand.
AAGGGAAAAATAAGCTTTGTGGAATATTTGTGTATTAGGACTTCTTATATCGGAGGGAATATGGAGGCACTAATTCCTAACCCAAAATTCTAATGGTGGCTAGAAAAGAGAAATGTGAGTCAAAAAGAAGGCTCCTCCTCAAAGTTTATTATTTTATTTAGCTCTGTAGCTTTTTCAGCATTAAATCTCATTTGGCAAGGAGAAGTGCCTTCTCACAGATGTACATTTTATAATAGGCATTTCAAGGATCCAAGGACTAAAGGAAAACATTTCTGTCTTAAGTGCACTCATCTCTCAAATGACCAGTCAGCATATGTAGAGAGAATATTCAGTTACTGTAATTTAGTACACTAGAACATAGAGTACAGAGAAGCAGAAGTCAATAAGAATATTTAATAAACAGGAGCAGAACAGGAAGACTACACTGAATTATCGCCAACTTGTTATCCTTACGGGTCCTATTCTATCCAATTTGCTCTCCTTAAAAACTAATTTTCCTTTATTTCAGTCAGGCACTCAACCTTCTCCACCATTCACAACAATTGCCTCTTCAGAAAATAGACAGGGGAAATATAGAAAAACATAGTCAGGCTGAGGAGGAATAATGTAACTGAAGCAAAGACTGCAATTGCAGAAGAGGAGATAGAGCCACTCATCCTTGTATCAAGGGCTGCTGGTGGAAGCTTTCCGGGGCTCTGCATTTTGCACAGTTTACTAATGGGTTCATAGCAAAGTGACCTACCTCATCCCTTTCCTTTTCTTTTTTTTCTTTGTTGTTGTTGTTGTTGTTGTTGTTGTTGTTATTGGCCTTTCTTTGAGCACATTGCTACTGTGCTAATTGCTTTAAGCTGGGAAAGACCAGAAAAGACAATTAAAAAGAAAAAAATGAAAAAATAAGTTATCCACCCCAAAATAAAAAATTGTATTTGGGATCCATCCTGTGAGCTCACTACCACAGTGTCAGCCTTACTCAGTTCCTTGACTTCCATGTTCTCCCCAGGGAGCTAACGTTCACACAGATGAGAACAAGGGAACTTACCAGTAATTGCAGCGGGGATTTCTGATCTCAGTGACAGCATGAGGGGGTCATGAAACAGACCTTAGGACCCATCTGTTAAGTCTGGGTTTGGGTTAGAAAAGCAGACAGAAGTACTGTGAATTCAACAACTCTTCATCTCTTAGATGCCTGACTTGCTTCCCCTGAGGAATTGCTCACCTCTGCCTTTGGGAGGCTGCTCAGACATCTGTGCTGCAAAAAAAGGGCCCTGCAAGGTTGAAACACCAGACAGAAACATCAGAGCAACATTTTTTTGCTCACCTAAGGCCCAGCCAGAAAGGTCATTTTTGCTGCTGCTCTGGAGTGCTCAGTAAATTTAACCACTGACATGTACTTACCCTCCACAGCACATCATATATATTCAGAAAAAATATGTTTTATGCAAAAAGTAAGTCAGTGTCAGGATTAAAACTAGCTGCTTAAAAATGTATGGGTCAGCCATGCATTTGAACCCACATTAAGGAACTGCATGGACAAATATGAATTTTTACTGACAACTGTCACTGAATTAATCTGAATTGCTATAAAAACAGAAGCTGAGCAATGTGTTAATGTATTTTCTCGTAGATTCATACAGAATGGACTCCTCCTCAAAGTCAACTCCTGGTCACCTAAGAGAGAAAAAAGAATTTGTCTGTGAAAGAGAAGCACCCTCTTTGAGTCCTGTGCATTCGGTAGACAATAATGAATCCTAACTGTGCTGTCCCAAGGAGTCCTCTAAGGACTGCCACCCCAGTGTGTGAATGTGTCCATACATCTGTGCTGTCACCTCTGTGGAAATAAGGACTGGATTTCTCTATACCATCTAATTAGAAGTTCAATGTCGAGGTTTTCTGCCTGGTGGTACAAGTTTTATGTAATCAAGTAAAGACATAAAATGGAGCATTTCAGAGGTTGCAGTCTTTCCCTCTTGCTGTCTATTTTCTCCTACAGTAGAAATAATCCCAGGTCCATGGTAAAGTAAGCACAGACAGTTCTCCCTTCTAAATTAGCTGACATTACCAGAAACCTCATGAACTGCCAGTGAAGAACCAGCAATAAAGGCAGTTTACAAAGTGAGTTTGAGAATGTTATATACCCTGGGCTAAGTGTCAGAAGAGTGTTCTGCATCATGAGACTTCATATGGCATAGAGGGAGGGGACTTAATTATTCATAAGTAGCTTTTCAGAAGATCTAGCCACTTCTGCCTGCAGAAGATCAGGGAAGAAGTCCACAGGCTCAAGAAGAAAAAGCATGAACCTCCAAAAGAGAGATCCCAGGGCAGCCCTGAGTTTCTAGATGTGCAGTCACTGCTCAAGGAGAAATGTGAAATCCTATGCGACATAGACAGAGCCCATCAGTTTGCCTTTGTGTGTAGGGAGAGCTGAGGGCTGAGATGAAAAATGTGTGTGATAACAAAACCTCTGCTTTCCCCTGACTCACTTCAGCTCCCCATGCTGAGCTGCACTTGCACAGTAAATATATTTTGTTGTTGGTTTTCTTCACCCACACTCTCCCTTCTATGTCTCTTTCTCTCTTTCTCTGCCTTTTTTATGAAACAGAGCATTTCCCATTACTTTTCCCTGAGTTCACACAGAGATTTTTATAACCTGTTGCCCTGACTGACCTGAGCTGGAAAGTTAGCTTTGCAATACTTCATGCCACTGACATGAAGAAGGGAGTGAACCCAGCTCACACCAAATTACTCTTTCAACCCAAGAGCAAACTTATCACAGATTAATTTTTTTCTTTCTCCAACCTCTGCCTTTTTATTAACTCTGGTCAAAACCCCACCCATGCACAAGCCAGTCCAAGTGCAATGTAACATTGAAGTGCACCTTCTCATATCCAAAATGATTTTGAACTGCAGTTTTGCTGTAAAGGAAACACTCATCTTTTGTGTTTCAAGGCTTTGTTTGACACCAGTGAAGTCAGCTTCAGAAAAAAAGTCAGCCTTATGGACCTGAAATTTATCCTTGCACTGTGATAATCAGCAGCACTGCCAGTTTTCTCAATGGTTTGTTGTGGAAATCTGCACTCTAATGCTCACATGGTATGGGTAGACAACAGCTTTTAGATAAATCCAGACATAATAGTATGAGACAGTTATTGGTTAAAGAGCATCTGCTCTCAATACATAACCCTTATTACCTCTAATAGGACATACACACGCACACATGATTATGGGGAAGATGCATCATGCCAGGACCAACAGGTTTCATCTGCTGTTGTCAGGGCTGAAGCTTTTCAAATTTAGCAGTAATAGGACAGAGCTCTCCATGGAGCAAAAAGCAGCCCAGCTCTCTGTGTCCCGGGATTTTCTTGTTAGAGGATAAGCACGGGGATGTTTGGTCTGTGCCCAGTGGGATCAGGGATATTTGTTGGGCCAAACAGATCAACAAATTACTTATTATCAGTCATCTCATAGTGGAGCAAGCAGCAGCTATGTTTAAATTTAAAATGAAGAAGCATCTGTATCATACAGAGACTTACTCTCCCGTGGCTCATCAACACTACTGTCTTAGAGGGGGAAAAATCCAAGTCTTTTCATACAATAAAGATGGAAAGGAGCTCCTCACAAGCTACTCTTTAAGCAAAACTACCACTCCATTCACTGCCAGTGGGATTAATGGAAAAAAAATTCTTAGGATTCAGTCAGACTTAGGTGTACTAAAGTCACCTAATAAGCAAAAGAGAGATTGTTCTACAGGTGGGAGAAATCCACTTTTAAAGGTCTGCCATGTTTCAGCTTGCTGAGTGCAATTGACTGCACCTACAGTCTGAGGTATCTGCTGCCACCTCACCTCTGCAGAAGAGTCACTAAGCCTGCACTTGACAGACATGGTGATGGGCATGACAGGTTTCATTTTATAAATATTATGTTGAGAAGGAGGAAAATCTTGCCTGGATTTTGAAACCACATCGCTAGCAAATGCTTTATCGGCAGAAAAGTTGTGTGTCTCTGCTTGTTGAGGTTCAAACCTTTTGAATTTTAACTTTTTTTTCTTTCTGATTAGATTTTAGAATTAAAGGATTGTTCTAGAAGAAAATTTGTTTTTTGCTAGCAGAGGTTTCTACTGTCACATTCCAGACAACAATGAAACACCTTAAGTTGCCTGTGAAAGGGCAAGTTAAATAGTGCTCTGCCTCTGAAAAGAATAACTACCTTTGCTTTGAAAGGCTGACCTAAATTGAAGAATGCAAAAAAAGGAAAGAAATACCTATCAGTAAATACTCAGAAGCCTGAGCAGTTGTTTGTACTGTGATAAAACTGTCAAAATAATAACTTTGATAATATCTACCTTTTTTTTCTCATATCATATTTTTTCACATTTAAGAGTCAGAGAGAGACTGTAATTCTGTGGCTTTACTTACCTAAAACTCCTGAACTTTGTTTTAAACTGTATCGCAGGGAAACAAAATTCAGTTAAAAGTCTGTCATCAGAGAATGAGGATTACAGCACATTTAATCAATTCTGATATAATCAGGCTATATTTTAGCCCCCTTTACTAATCTCACAAGGCTTTTGTAAAAACTTTTTCTGAGTCAGCATAAGGCATACTGCATTGAAGCTTTAACAAACAAGAAACTTTATCTCTTAACCTCTCAATGTCTGCATATGTCTGAAAGACTTTAATGATGGAGCAGGTCTGATGCTGAGTGCCCAAATTTTCTTGGGCAGTTGCCAACACAGTATTGTTTGAACTAAAGAAAGATAGAGGCAGACACACACACAAACACACACAAGAATGAGTTGGACTTTTTGCAAACAAGGATTTAACTGTGCACAAATGGAAATATAAATGGTCTCCCAGCATAACAGACAACCTGACAGATTTATATTGGATAGGAGCTGAGATTAGCTCTGAAGAAATACAGACAGATGCAAACAAATTCCAGCCAAGTGTGCATTGCTATATATTGATACAGACATATTTGCAAATTCACGCACTTTATGAAGCCAGGCGCAGGATTATTATTGCTTGCTTGCAACAGAAAATAATAAATGCTAGTACATGTAGGTACATAAAACATAAACAAATGTGCTCTGTGGAGGGTTATATTCTGACTTCCTTATTATAATCCTTCATTTTAACAATAATTAACTGAGGAAAAACCTTTATGGTTTACGCAGTCTCTGGCTGTCTCTAGTTCTTATCCAGGTGAAGTCTTCTTGCAAAATTATGAGCACCATTTGCAAAAGCATTAAGAGAGTAAGTGACTTCAATGCCACTCTCGGAAGAGGGTTAGCCTCTCAGCCTTAATGGTATTACCGCTCTCACATAACCTCAAGCTGCCAGTCACTCTGAGCTCCATGGGCCCCAGGCTCCCTCTGTGATGCTCCATTCCATCAGCCCAAACACTGCCTGCCTCTCTCATGCAGCATTTCAACACCTCAGTAATATTTGCAAGGTCCTTTGAGGACTGACCACGAATGATTGCCTTGAAAACATGGAAAGCCTTTTTCATTGTTCCAAAAAGAAAGCAGTTTCATAACACCCCTCCCCGCAATTTTCACACTAAAAGTCCTGTTTCTAATTTTATTCTTTTCCCATTGAGAAACTATTTAATAATCCAAATGAGAACGTTTTAATTTATAAGAGACTTCATTCTCTCCCTGAGGACGAAGACTTTCACTTTTAAGCATTTAGCAGATCAAAAGTGTTTCACTTCCATATGAGATGTGCTGCCCCATAAGGAATACCTTAGTTTTTAAAATGTGGGTTAGCCCAGTCCCCTCCCTGTTCTTTTCCTCCACAGTGTGAAAATTGTGTGGTTTTGCTCCCACTGAGGAAAGATTTTTCTCTGCACTGGACAAAGGGCAGTTCTAGACGTACGAGTAACCCTTTCAGATTCAAGCAAGTCACACTGGCTTTTAATATATTTTTAATGGTTCAGGGATTGGATCCAAGTAGCATTTTACGCTCGTCTGTTCCTTCCAGAGAAGCAGTGAACCTTGCTTTCCTCAGATATGCCCAAAATCACTCAACACCAGACTGTTTTGGAGGTGAAAATAAGTTTGGGGTTTGGGTTCTTTTGGTTCTGCTTTTCTCATTCTCTCATGAAAGAAGAGGATTATGTATTTAAAAACAATCTTGAATACCTCTCAGGTGTTATTACCCATGTTTACCCTTGATTGCTCCATAATAATCACAGAATCACAGAATGGTTTGAGTTGATGGGGACCTTAAAGTTCATCCAGTACCAACCCCACTGGTCTCATTTGCCAGGTGGTTTCCTGTCTTGTCTTCATATAATTACAGGAAGGTGACATAAACAACCCTTCTTCACCCGTGTCAATGTGTGAAATTATCTCTGGATGTCTACAGGTAATTAGGATTTGAGCTTGCTGCTCATATAAAAAGCTTTCTCTGTTGTAACTTTCTTTTTTTTTTTTCTTCTAAAGAAGTCTTATATGGCTGGACATGGAAAAAGACCGAGCATTAGAAATGCTGAATATGAATTTGAGAATAGATGTTTCCATTTCCTTTTCACAAATATGCTTGGCCTCTAACAAATGACAAACGAAGAAGCAAAACCACAAAAAGTAGCCAATAGGAGAAAGGAACTGAAATAAATCTTTTAAAACCAGTAAAATCGTATGGGCTATGCCTACAGAGTGCATTCAAGGGGAAAATGCAGAAAATTATAATGTTCTGTATGTGGATTTCATAATGCAACACAAAAAGCCACATAGAATCATAGAACATTTTGGGTTGGAAGAGACTTTAAAAATCATCTCGTTCCGACTCCCCTGCCATGGGCAGGAACACCTTCCACTAGACCAGATTGTTCAAAACCCCATCCAGCCTGGCCTTGAACACTTCCAGGCTTGGGGTATCCTCAGCTTCTCTTGGCAACCTGTTCCAGTGCCTCACCACCCTCACAGTGAAGAATTTGTTCTTTACACCTGATCTAAACCTACCCTCCTTCAGTTTAAAGCCATTCCTCTTGTCTTGTTAATCCATGCCCTTGTCAAAAGTCCCTCTCCAGATCTCTTGTAGTCTCCTTTAGGTACAGGAAGGTGCTGTAAGTTCTCTCTGAAGCTTTCCCTTTCCAGGTTTAACAACCCCAACTCTTGCAGCCACACAGGAGAGGTGCTCCAGCCCTCTGAACATCTCGCTGGCCTCGTCTGGGCTTGCTCCAGCAGGTCCCCTGTGTTGGGGCACCAGAGCTGGGTGCAATAGAAGGCAAAAGACAATGGAGCAGAAAAGGTGAGGACGACTCAGTGGCCCTTTCCAGAGCCTTTCGCATAGTGGGGATAAGGATTTCCCCGCTCCAATTTATCATTCCAGTCCCTTGTGCATATTCCACATTGCTTATGAGAAACCCTTCTGTGCAGCAATTAGAATTTGAGCGTTGGCCGTGGAACGTCCCATCTGTACCACGCCACTTCAGACACTCTTTTTTCCAGAGGGTGAGAAAGAGCTGCTTGTGGATGAGAAGTCCATGATGGATCAAATTCCCACAGCCCCCAGCAGAGGTCACAAAACAGAGCAGGGCAATGGTAGGGAAGTACATCACGAGGACACCAGCAAGACACCACAACCCACTCCTATCAGTCAGCTGAGTTGCAATAAATCAACAGCGACAAATATTTCCCTGGTCTCTGCTGATCTGTTGGCCGCCTTGCTAAACCTGAAGCTTTGTGTTTAATGAATTTTCAGGTAACACTCCTGGAGAGTGAGCAAAGGCACATGAGCTCCTTCGAAGGAGCGCGCTAGAGGCAGTCCTTAATTACTACCCTGTTATTGCAGCACTCTCTCCATTTCAGGAATGGCTACTCCAAGCACTGTTTTCCTCCCTTATACACATTCTAAATTAAAGTAAATCCAGTGAATTCAATCAGGTTAGTGTAGGCAATTTAGAGAAGAATTCAGTCTGTTTTTATTGCTCTTCTTTTATTTTGTTTCTTCTTAATTTTTAATTAGAGTGTAAAAAATGAAACCAGTTTTTTATTAAATCCTTATTTATGAAAATTGCTTCAAACTATGCATGGAAGAGTACTGCGTGATTGTTCATTTTACCATGGTTATAAATATTGTATTAAATTACCTATGACACAGAAAATAGTCAATAATTTTAAAAACTGATTTTTAAAAAAGGCAGGGTAGGCAATTGAGATGATAGAGAAGAATGTGTATGGATAATGCATGCATGTGCATACATAAACAAAAAGACCCCCAAGAAGTCGCACGGAAAATAAAAAATTTAACACTTCAAGAACAAAGTCTAAAACTATTATGATGCTCAGACTTTCTTTTCCTACACCGTATATATATCATATAATCTATATTTAAAAAAAAACCTGAAAGCACAGCAGAGCTAAAGAATCAGTTGATAAAACACATTGTGCAGATTCCAAATGAGACGTTTAAGGAATAAAATTCTTACACAGCTTATCTTTAGTTTTAGAGAGTCAGTCACCCGTGCGGAAAATGTGACATCTTTCCTAAGAACAATAAAGCAGGTGGAGGTGTGTGAACCAATGCATTGGNTCTGAACATCTCGCTGGCCTCGTCTGGGCTTGCTCCAGCAGGTCCCCTGTGTTGGGGCACCAGAGCTGGGTGCAATAGAAGGCAAAAGACAATGGAGCAGAAAAGGTGAGGACGACTCAGTGGCCCTTTCCAGAGCCTTTCGCATAGTGGGGATAAGGATTTCCCCGCTCCAATTTATCATTCCAGTCCCTTGTGCATATTCCACATTGCTTATGAGAAACCCTTCTGTGCAGCAATTAGAATTTGAGCGTTGGCCGTGGAACGTCCCATCTGTACCACGCCACTTCAGACACTCTTTTTTCCAGAGGGTGAAAAAGAGCTGCTTGTGGATGAGAAGTCCATGATGGATCAAATTCCCACAGCCCCCAGCAGAGGTCACAAAACAGAGCAGGGCAATGGTAGGGAAGTACATCACGAGGACACCAGCAAGACACCACAACCCACTCCTATCAGTCAGCTGAGTTGCAATAAATCAACAGCGACAAATATTTCCCTGGTCTCTGCTGATCTGTTGGCCGCCTTGCTAAACCTGAAGCTTTGTGTTTAATGAATTTTCAGGTAACACTCCTGGAGAGTGAGCAAAGGCACATGAGCTCCTTCGAAGGAGCGCGCTAGAGGCAGTCCTTAATTACTACCCTGTTATTGCAGCACTCTCTCCATTTCAGGAATGGCTACTCCAAGCACTGTTTTCCTCCCTTATACACATTCTAAATTAAAGTAAATCCAGTGAATTCAATCAGGTTAGTGTAGGCAATTTAGAGAAGAATTCAGTCTGTTTTTATTGCTCTTCTTTTATTTTGTTTCTTCTTAATTTTTAATTAGAGTGTAAAAAATGAAACCAGTTTTTTATTAAATCCTTATTTATGAAAATTGCTTCAAACTATGCATGGAAGAGTACTGCGTGATTGTTCATTTTACCATGGTTATAAATATTGTATTAAATTACCTATGACACAGAAAATAGTCAATAATTTTAAAAACTGATTTTTAAAAAAGGCAGGGTAGGCAATTGAGATGATAGAGAAGAATGTGTATGGATAATGCATGCATGTGCATACATAAACAAAAAGACCCCCAAGAAGTCGCACGGAAAATAAAAAATTTAACACTTCAAGAACAAAGTCTAAAACTATTATGATGCTCAGACTTTCTTTTCCTACACCGTATATATATCATATAATCTATATTTAAAAAAAAACCTGAAAGCACAGCAGAGCTAAAGAATCAGTTGATAAAACACATTGTGCAGATTCCAAATGAGACGTTTAAGGAATAAAATTCTTACACAGCTTATCTTTAGTTTTAGAGAGTCAGTCACCCGTGCGGAAAATGTGACATCTTTCCTAAGAACAATAAAGCAGGTGGAGGTGTGTGAACCAATGCATTGGCTGTTGCATGCACTAGGCTGGAAGATATTTAACAATCAGCTCTCTTCCAGGGCTGTCAGATCTTTGAGGATTTTTGGAGTTAGCTTTTCATTTATGATTCTGCTAGTGCAGAGTTCACCTTGCACTGAAAATTATACAGTGATTGGGGAAGGGGGAAAGCAAAGCCCAAGATATATGTATTAAAAAGGAACCACACCCATAACACTCCTGATGGTATCATTTTGATTTTTCAAGGTAAATATATGTAAGAGACCTATCTTTACACTCAATGCTGCTGATTCAAGTACCTTGCAATAAATGCTTAATGGGTCATTTTCTTTGTGACCCATTACTTTATCTTAATTTATAATTTTGCTGCCTCCCATGTCAGAAAAAAACCCACAAAACTCTCTTTCCAGTATTACAATGTCAATTGTATTCTGTGCTGTCGAAACTTACTTATCACAACAGGACAAAGGGTTAAGAAATAAGTGACAAAGGACATATGAAACCAGAGAATTAAACTGAATCCCTCCTTTGAAGAAAACTGAAGGATGCTGCTGTTTCTGGATGCTTCTTAGAAACATAGTTTGATCTGATTTTCTAAAAAGACAGAGGAAAATGGAAAACTATGTGCAAAACAGACATTCAGGCAGGCCAAATTTGTTACCCAGGTTAGTGACAGACTTTATGCTCGACCTTAACAACATGAAAACATCACAAATAATACATCAGCATTGAGCAGCATCCCAAGGAAACCTTACCCACCAATTTTTCCCTGTGTAGGAAGAGCTGCTTTCCCAAGCTAGAGTCCTTCTGGCATAAAATTTAGACACATAAGGAGAGTCAAAACACCTCAGGATTATGGCTGATCACCTGGAGCCGTGGATATTAATGCCAATCAAGGTTTGTTTTCTGGTAATCTCTATATTTCTGTTCCCTCCTCTAAAACACGAGTGTTTCCTATCTCCCTGAGAGCTGGAGATGCCTGTGAGGTGCTTAAATACTACAGAATGGAGATCATACAAAAATAAGGGGGTTTAGAGCAGCTCCCTTGCACCCTGAGGGTGGCTTTCAGGATCAGCATTTTCTACTGACTGCCACTCCAAGAGACCTCAGAGTCCTTCACAGGTCCCTCATAACACCCAGTAATGCTGGAAAAGGAACAATTTTTCCCTGGGCATATTTAGAGACACCCATATTTTTAATCTGTCTTGGCTACATTATCTCTACATCCTAAGGTGTCTCAGCACAGAATATACCTATACTTAAATGCTTGCAAATCCATAAATCCCAGTAATTTCCTCAATTGCAAATCCATATTAAAGCTACTTGCAAGTCTCAGACTTGGTTGTCGTTTCACTTACAGTGGTTTCTCCACCCATTAGACTTGCTCCTCCTTTACTACTGTGAGATGAGATTTTCAGATCAGATCCTCTAGGTGAGGAAATGGCTTTTTCCCTGAAAATTCGTATTGCCTGGAGTCATGTCAAGCAGCAGTGAGACACCCTTTCAATACAAGAGGGCGAGTTACAGCAGTTGATGACCAAGGCAATCAGTGTGGTTTTGTCTGTCACAAGGTAACTGAGAAGAGAAAATTCCAGTGGCTTGTTTACCAGTGCTGTCATGGTGATATGACAGTGATGCCACTGCTGCACAAACCACTCCTTATGCCCTGGGTGACTGACACTGACTTTGTCCCCAGGGCTGCAGTGGTTGCTCTGTGAGAACATCCTGAATGAGCTGACTCTGCTCTCCTCAGCGTCCTTTCTTGAGAAGGAGCACTCAGGAGGAAAATGGCCTGTTTGGAGACTGCTGTGCCCTGGTCAGGAGGCAAAGTCCCAGGGATGTGCAGAACCTCCATGAGCTGTTCATGTCTTGTCGTGGAGGGTGTTGTTTTCTCATGGATCCACTGACAACCAGCCAGGATAGAATCAGCTACAGTGTGGTGAGCGTTAGGTAGGAAGATGTGACAGTTTTATCTCCATATGTCAATTGCTGACGTGCAAGTTTCATAACAAGAGCAATTCCAATAAACTGGGGGAAAAAAGAAAATGCCAATTCTATCCAGATTAGATATATGTATCTCTAGATGCTTCTCAACCACATGAAGGTGTACTGATAATAAGCAGTGTATATGCCATGAAAAACATGAAGAGTTGGCCAACTTTAAAAATTCGAAACTTTTTCATAGCAAGTGAAGCATGAAGTATCTCGTTCACTTGTATATACATACATATACATGAAGCTTGAACAAAATCTTCTGATTTTTTTCTTTACAGCTCCTACAAAACATCAGCTATTGCAGAATGTCGCTGGTGAAAATACGAGCATATGTATGAAATTGATTTAATGCCAGCTAAAGGAACATTAATCTAGCTGCAAATTTTCACTGCAGGGACATGGTGCAGTAAATTTCTTCTAGTCTAACACTGGAGTTGATATTCCATGATATATGATGCTTTCGTTTGGAAAAGAAAAGAAAACTTTTCTTCAAAACCTTAATTGACTCTCATATATTTCTGACTACAAATTGTGCTGGATAATAAAGGCAATAAGTATAGCAAGTAAACCCATATTTTTCAAACACTCTGAAAGATATACAATTAAGGTACCCAGCTCACTGTATTCTCTTCATTCCCTTTATAATAACTGGGAGTTAACATTCTTAATTCACATTGATTTCCTTCATGGATTTTTTGGTTACTAATATACAAGCAGAACAAAAAGAAAAAGTCTCTGCTTCCAAGAAATCCTTCAAAGTGAAGTCGATAATTGGGCTGCCTCATGGGATGATCTGTAGCAATTCCAGGTAAGGAAAGTCATGGCACTGCACCATCGCTCCTTAGCAAGAGTCCAGTCTTGAGTGGTTTTCTTTTACTTTGTTTTGTACAGTTTACTATGAAATTGTGTAGTTAAGGGAGTAACCACAGTGACTTCAGATGCTCCAGAGATTATGCAGAGATAAATATTTTATATAAAACAGTTCACAAAAAAAAAGTCATTGGTCCCATTGCCATTTCCCTACATCAAGGTCAGAGCTTTGGGTCAGTGGATGGGGAGACCATACTGCTCTTTCAGAGTCAGGAATTCACCAGGCAGGCCTGGAAGGTGGTAACTCACAGCAGAGGTTGTTAAAAACATCTTTGAAACTCTCTGCATCACTGACTGGTATGTTAATGATTTGGCTGCTCACTTGTACAGGGTAAGATATCAAGGGTAAATGTCTTTTTCTGCCTGATTCAGACCAAGCATCACTGATCTGAATTTGAGCATTATCTTATGTCATTAGGCAATCTGAATGCCAGTATGTCCCTATTTCCTTTGGCAGAGTTATTTTTCTTACCGCAGGAAAGAACTGTTCTTTCCTACATCGTTTCCCTTTTCAGCAAAGATTGGAAACCAGAAGCATCTGCAACACCAGCCACTTGTGCTAGAAGTATTTAACATCTTCAGAAACTGTACTGACCTTTTGGTCTGAGCTTGCTTTAGACTCCAGTGACAGTGCAGCTAACACCCCTTACACATACCACCTTTCTGATTTCTACCAGCATTTCAGCTATTCCAACATGAATTCTCCTTCTGCCTTTCTGTGCAGATGTGTACACATGCACACACTCCCAGATGCCCCAAAAAAACCAGGTGAGATATGCTTACAGGCAGCCGGGCTTGCAACTAGGCATGCTTTGTTCACAGAATCATAGGATGGTTTGGGTTGGAAGGGACTTTAAAGGTCATCTACTTCATCATCCAAAACAACACAAGAAAGTAAGACAGCTCTTTCAGCCTCAGTCCAAGCTTCTTGCAGGTTTTCATCAGAACTCCAGCTAGTTCACCCTGAGGAAGGCAGGTCCTTCTTCCTTTCAATGACTTTCTGAGTCCCATGTGGAAAGGCTTTTTCCCTCTGTATTTTTTATCAAGTTCTAGTAGCAAGTCACTGTCAGGACTTGACTGGTTACAGGGATGAGCACTTGGTCTGACTCCAAAGACACCTTGAAGACTCCAAAGGTAGGAGATTTTTGTGAAGCATTTCCAGTCCAATGACTGTTTTAGAAGTTGGGCATGTCCTCTACAGTCCTGAGATGCTGCTTATCTAACTGCATGTCTTTTTGCCCTGTCTCTCCAGATGGAGCAGCTGGTATGGGACTTTAGAGCATTTCCAGTGGCAGACTTTAAGAGCCCCTGATGTCTGTGCCCAGGAAGAGGACATGGCCATGCCAACCATACCAAAAAGTAGGTGCTGTAGTGTTCTGTAATAGACATTTTATTGCAAACTGTAAAAGTGATCCCATTTGCATCTGTTAATAAAGGCAGACCCATCTGCAGTCTGTGTTCAGCCGTTCCAGAGTAACCTGTCCCATGGATTAGCTGAGGTCCTGCATATGCCACCTCACGAACAAGTGATGGATGTCACAAATAGCTGGACCCTGAGGGTTTTTTAGGACTCTGCTGGGAGCAGTCCATTCTGAAATCTAAACTACCCCAATTGCCATGCAGGGATCAGAAGTATATTTCAGCAAGAACTGAAGGGAAAAGCTCAGAGGCAGCATAAATAGAGTCAGATTGTCCTTAGCTTAATGGAGGAAGGACAACAAAATGTAAACAAAAAGTGTCCAGCTTAAATCTAGGAGGTATTCAATCAGCCACACATGCAGATTAAATCAAAATATTTGAATAAGAATAAATGATGGTGGGAGGCAGAGAAGATGGTCAAAAGGAATGCAGGTTCCTTACCTAATATGTATTTTATAGAAAAAATAGCTGAACTTGCTTTGAAGGTAACCTTCTGGCAGAGGATAAACCTGACAAATTTCACTCTAAGGCTGGAGATTCAGAAGATAAAAAATGGTGCAATCAATAGTGGAACAAAGAGGCAACTTTACCCTTTGGCAATAGGGAAGGGCACGGCTCTACTGGGTGAATGAAGTCTTGCTCTACTGGTTCACAAAGCACAACCCTAAAAGATTTTGGTGCTGCTTGCTCAGAGATTCCTGCAAACCCTCTGTAGTCACATAACGTGACATCAAGAAATTTTTCTTCTATGTCTCAGTATATGAAGGTTTTTTCTGCCATTATATATTAGAAGCAGATGGAAAAAATGGAACTGGAGCCTTCTCTCTGAGGACTGAAAAATTGAATTCTAAGTCACAAGTTGCATTTTAAGTTGCAAAAAAAAAATCCCAAAAAACAAAAAACACAAAACAAAACAACAACAAAAAAAACACCAAAACAAAACAAAAAAAAAACAAAAACACAAACAAGCAAACAAACAAAAAACCCAAACAAAACAAAGAACCTACTCTGATGATTTTGGAAACAGAAGTTTTCAATTAACTTATTTATTCATCAACATTTGCTATTTTGAGTGCCCTGAAATTCTTCTATTTTTTCAAAAGAATTAATAATACTGCATTTTTGCTTACACTTGGCAAATTTTTGTTCACTTTTGTTGTCCATAGAACATTTGTTTGTTAATGGTCTCCATTAACTGATCAGTAGCTTTAACCATTAACTCTTTTCAAGCCATTTTTTTGCTTTTTTAACTTTGTCCAAAAACATAAAACACATCAGTAGCCAGAGTTTTTATTAGGACTCTGGAATAACAATTCCTCATTTCAGACAGAACCACAGGATAATCAAGGTTGGAAATGAACTCTGAAGACCACCTGGTTCAATGCCTTTCTCAAAGAAAGGCCAGCTAAATTCAGGTTGCTCAACACCTCATCCATCTGATTTTTTAAGTGACCAAGGTGAGATTTCTCAGCTTCTCTGGGCCCCCTCAGGCTCTGCTCACCAGGCAAGTGCTTCGGCCCCAGCCATCTCTGGGGGGCTTTGCTGATCTCCTGCACTTTGCAATGTCTTACTTGCAAAGGGGAGTCCAGTGCTGGACACGGCAGTGCTGGTGTGGGTTCAGAAGAAAAAACCAAATCAGTCCTTCTGCAGCCTGATCCTTTTCAATTTGCATCCTGCACAGCAGCAGGTGAAGGTACACAGAGCCTTCCCAGCTCAGCTTCCACCCTGACTGCTCAGGAGCTGTGCCTGCATTTGCTATGACAAGTGACCCTCAGATTTCTGGCAGCAGAAGCTGTCAGCTTTCCAGTAGTGCAGTTTTTTAGGTCTGAGGACTATCAGGCTGTCAATGCCATGGGCTGCTGACCTAACAGGATTGTCAGCACATGTCCCCACTGAATCCCTCCCTATCGTTGTGACTTTCTAACACATTTTTCTTTGGCTTCAGGATGCTTAACGGAGCTGCAGAACACTTCCCCAAATAACAAGGGTAACAATGACAGCAACAATAGCAGCAGAAGGAAAAAAGACTCATGCAATCAGGCAGGGATGAAATTAGGACACTGAGGTTGGAAACCAGGGATAGGGGGGAATGCTGCAACTGACAGGAAAGTAGATTGAGTTTGAAAGGATTTTTTAGGTCTGTATACCAAAGGACTCAAGAATATCCCACCTGAGGCTATCTGTGAGCTTGCCTTCCGAGATGGCTTCATTGTCAGCATGAGAGACAATGCTTTTTGAAAACCAAGACAGCACATACACAGGAAACCCATTGTTACACAGCCAGGTGGAATCAGGCTTAGAGAAAAAGAAACACATATTTCTTAGAGTATCCAAAAGAGTTGCTTCAATTTAGATGTAAGCCAGCACAATGTAGGTACTAAAAAAATGAGTAAAGCTAACCTATAACTGCAGTAATCTGATTGGTTAACTATAAGCCAAATTTCAGTTTCTCCAGGAGACACACCTGTAATCTCAATGTGCCACAGGTGGAAGTATGGGGATTCCTGACAACATGACTTGGGAATTATTTTAAGCTTTTTCTTTCCAATTGTAGTAGCTTGGCCCCTGCCTGGACAAGGAAAGGAAAATGGTGCTTTCAGAGGCTTTTTTATTCACACTGAGATTTGATCTGCCTCTAACAGCATGCTATGAATAAAGTCAGCTAGCAACATGATCATCTGGAAACAGCAGATCAGAATTATTTTTCTTACTCTGCTAGTGACTTTGGGATTAGACCTTGAATAAATTATTTTATCCCCCTGAGCATGTTGTCCAGAGAGGCTGTGGACTTCCCATCCCTGGAGGTGCCCAAGGCCAGGCTGACTGGGGATCTGAGCAACCTGGTCTAGTGGAAGGCGTCCCTGCTCATGGAGGGGGATTGGAATGGGATGATCTGTAAGGTCCTTTCCAACTCCAACCATTTTGTGATTCTACAGTTCCATAATTCTGTCTTCTTTAGTTTTCTATTTTGCTGTGTGAGGAACAGAGTTATAGTAGCACCAAGGATTTACAGCAGGTCTGGCTTTGATTTGAGATCCAGATTACTACAACATAGCTGGATCAGAGCATCTATGTTTGCTCTAGGTCTTGCATCACCCTGTCCTTCTTATATGCTGCAGTGTTCCTCATGATGGAGGGGTTTCAGACTAACACAAGCACTGAACTTTTCTTTTTTACCCAAAATATCCTCATCTTCCAACAGAGTCTTTTTCTTGGAGTGAAATTAAAAATGCTCCACTAGCTGAAAATGGTTCCTAGTTTTTCCCTGCTGATTTATGCACAAGGTGCCTGGTCAGTGCTCAGTAGGCTTCTTGACATTTTAGTAGATGAAATTCGAAAGATCTGATCCCTGTCTGTGCTTTTAATTCCCAATCTGTCTCTTTGGCTACTTCCTGATTAATGAAATAAACAGGACCAGAACACCACAGGACTGGGGCCCCAGCGTTGCTTGAAACACAAACTTTTATTTCCCTGCATACTCCACTTTCATAGAAAATGGTCAGGCTGGTGCAGGGAACAGTGTGAGTTGAGAAGCAGTTTGGATGCAGACGCGTGTTTTGGAGAAGGGAATTTAGCCACACATGCACAATCTGCAGTGTGCAAGCTCTCCCCACGCCAGAGACATAGACTTCCATATTTCATCTGGCTTGAATTTTGAATTGCATCCTTTAAGCATTCTAGGGATGCTGCTGCCTGATTTTGACAGCCATAAAAGATTTCCCCATGAGGGAAGGGCATCTTGGAACTCACATTTGGGAGAAAAAACCCTTTCCAAAAATGACCTAATTCCTAATAGCACAAGAGGTGAATGACTAGTGCACTTGTCATAGAAGTTTTGCTCTCAGATCCTCTAGGCATGTCTGAAAAAATCCCTTGGTCTTCCTAGGAGATCTGTCTTGTCATGAAATGGAGGCTGTCACAGAAAGAACCGTGAGGAAAGCGTGATGCAAAAGCAAAATATAATTATTGCTGAACAGCTTTTAGATTTTACTTTAAATTCTTAGGTTTTTATAAGAAAAGGAGGTGAGAGGCAAGATCATCACATAGCATAGCACAGAAAATATTTGCACTGGCTTTACACCTGTGCATCTCCACTGAGTTTTGCTGATCTGCTTACAGAAGCAAGAAAGAAGATTCTGGCCTAGAGAATCAAACATCAACAACAAAACTAGGGGAGAAATTTGCATTTTGTTTTTGACTCTCCCAACTTTTTTCTTAATGAAACTTCAAACTATAAAAGCACAATAAATACAGATAGCACATTAAGAATGCTTCTGCATATCAGGATATTATGTTCCTGAAGCAATTTTCGTTTCCCACCTGTCTTTACAGTGGTGCACTGAATAGCTTGTTTGTGCTGAATCCATTGTACAAACTATTAAAAAGCAAATAAATCCAAATTACATATTAAAACATGAATTGAATTTAGGAACTAAGACCAGATTAAGAGGAAAAAAATTATCTTTTTCTCTGAAACAATCTTAAAGCCTTTACTGATATTCATTTTCTTTTCTTCATTGATTTTATTGACAGCCAATTTTGATAGCTTCTCTTTTTTGCTGGGTTTCAATATTTCATGACAGTTGGCAATCCAGTGTTGACATAGTGATAGGATTTGATATGACCCCCAATACTTAGAAGCCAACTTTATTTTGGAAGCAATAGCTGCCAACACTTTAAATAGACATGCAGTCCTGATATATTACACCTTTCTTGTATGGGAGCAAAACATGATGCAAGGTGAGCCACCAGAATCTTTGTCTTGTTTTCCCTTGAATAAAAGTCCCCAAGGGAGCAATTTTCTTTTTGTCTCTTTCCTTTGTGTTTATTTATGCATTTTCCCAGTGCTACCATAGGAATACAGGCAGCAGGCGTTGCAGCACAGCTGGAAAGGATATCAGTGAGGTCACACAGAGAGTTTTGGGGTGTTGCAGGGGCTCTGGCCAGACAAGGGAGAAGCCATGTGTGGAGTGCAGTGTCTTCCAGCTCCTGGTCCTAATGGTCTGCGGTCCTCATGGAACACAAAGAAAGTCTATGACTGAACAGAGAACCAAAAATAAGGTGTTCAAGACAATCCTTCATGTTCCAAAAGCAAGAGGAAACAGCCTCAAAGTGTTTTTATTGGATATTAGGAAATTTTCTTCACTGAAAGGGTTGTCAAGCATTGGAAGAGACTGCCCAAAGCAGCAGTGGAGTCACCATCCCTGGAGATATCTCAAAGATGTGTGGATGTGTCACTGAGGGACCTGGTTTAATGGTGGGTTTGGCGGTGCTGTGCTGACGGTTGGACTCAGTTATCTTAGGGGGCTTTTCCTACCAAATGATTCTATGATTCCATGGCATGGGATCTTAAGGACTGATCCAATTCTAAGCCTTCCCCTTCACAGCCTGTGTAGCAGAGAGGAATCCTATGAAGAAAGGAGACGTCTGAGGAAGTAACAAATAGCTTCCAGAGGAGCTTTGGCTTTAGAGAGACACAAAGATGTATATTCCTAGGGGCAGCAGTTAGGACCATTTTCTGGGGTCTGACTTATACTCTGACACTTCAGTTCTGTACTGTTCATGGCAATGATGCCAGCAGACAAACTACTTGTGTAAATTTGACTTAAAATTTATATATGTACAAAAATTAAAACCAACATCCTGATATCTAATTGTTTTCTTCTGCTCACTTTTGGGACATAAAGACCAAATTTTTTTCCACGTTATTCCACTAGCCCAATCTGCACCAGGGTGTCTATTTAAAGAGCTGATAACAAGTAGCTTATACTACCTTTGCAGAGGCCTTGGCATAGTCCTATCATATTTTTTCAGGTGCTTTAACACATCAGCTCCTCCAAAAAAAGATTTGTAACTTGGAAAACAAGGATATCTGGAGAAAACATTTAGGCCTTTTGTCTTTTAAGAAAGTAAAAAGCTCTTCCAGAAAGCCATTATTTCCTTTTTCCTACTGAATGCAACATTAGGAAGCTGTCTGAATGTTAGTTATAGTGTTATTCATAATAACTGTATTCCATTTAAGACCCTAACACAGCTGACCTGACAAAAATAGCTATTACTGCACATCAGCCCCATGTCTATGGCAATGCCTTCTATTTGGGTGTCAAAGCTTCTCCTCCTGATTAACACATTCTACTTCAGGTTGCTTTTATAAAGAAGGGAAAATGCAGTTATGCTCATTTTGTGCACAGGAGGTGAGCACAGAAACTCTGCAATGACTTACAAGCAAAGTCTGTGCCCCAGACATAAATCACGCTCCAGAATCTAAATTGTAACACTACTGTAATTTGCTTGCCTATTCCATTAAACCAAATTTGCTTAAACAAATGTAGCAGCAGATGCTCTGTGCACAAGAGTAGTGTGGCATCAAAGGTTTCCCCTCTGCTAGTCACAGACTATGAAAGGGGAAGGAGTCACCTGAGCTAACTCGAGTGATCTGTACTATAGATGTGTTCTATGTCTGATCATGACAGTGACATTTGAGATCTCCTAGAGTCTCACAATCTGGCTTTTAGCATCTGGTCTTGAAGACTGTCAGTCTGTGAAGTACTGTCTCATTTCAGACTTCCTTGTGCAGTTGTTCAGATGCCTCAAGCCATCTCACGTGGCACTAGAAACCTGTTTGTAGGCAAATAAATCAAGATCCATCTTGGATCCAGCCAGCTCCAGTGCCTTTAGTTGGTGCAGAGTCACGCAAGGAAACAATGCCTCTCTTTCACACCTGGCTAGTCCTGTCCTTTTTAAAGCCATGTTCACTGCCCACTCTGCGTGGTCAGCAATTTCCTACTCCAGTAATCTTCGAATGTTCCTCCTTGCATTGCTAGAAAGGTAATCCCCAACGAGTTAAAAAACCTCATTTCTGTAATTTTATGAGATGCCATTTGAAGCAGGTCAGGAGAAGAAGTTCTCATGTTTATTATTAGTAACTGGCGATTTAATTTTTCAGCTGCTTTACCTCCTTTAGCATCTCTTGCCTTAAGTTTCAGGCAGCTGCTCTGGGAGGTGTTCAGCTGTATGAATTATAACCTGACTTTGAGCAGGAGGTTTAAGTACATGAAGTGAGTCACTTGATTGATGGCTCATTTGATCAGCTGTGCAGTCAGGGTCCTTGCTCTTCTGCAAACCTGACTGCGCAGTCAAAACTGCAGCATCCCAGGCTGGCAGGAGGATTCAGGGTCGGTAGCTGTACTGTAATAAACTCTGCATCACTGCAGAGCTGGTGTCTTGTATCTTGCCTATCTCTCCCCTGCAGCTGCCTTTCATTGTTCATGTAAGAAGTCTAGGTCTGGGGGCTTCCTTCTTGTCCTCCATTCTTCTGCTCAGGCCAGTCTGTCCCCTGTCAGCTGCAAGAATTCTTGTGGCCTCTTGTCTTCTGCTGGTTGACCAATAACAAGGTCTCTGTTGCATTGCTCCGTTTCCACAGGAGTTAATTTAACCTCAAAGAAAATCCCTGAGTTTGAACATAATGGACAGTGAAAATATCACCAGTGAGAGCTGATCTACTTCTATTGGTTTCTTTGGTTTTTGATGAAAGAAAACTGTCTGGAAAAGTTAACGTCCTTTCTGTTTTTCGAACAGTAAAAGTTACTGTTCGAAATAAATGACACATGAATCATGGGGGCAGCTCAGCTACTAAGGGAGCCATGGTGCCTAAAGGGAAAGGAAATAGAGGTGAGGACACCAGCCTGAGGAAGAGTGAAAAGCTCTGGACTATCTTTTCATGATTCACCACAGCAGCTTAGACAGACATAATTCAATGTGAAGCCTGAAAGGAAGCTGTGGTGAGGTGGGTGTCGGCCTCTTTTCCCAGGTAACAAGTGACAGGATGAGAGGAAATGGCCTCAAGTTTTGCCAGGGGAGATTTAGATTAGATATTAGGAAAACATTTCTTCATGGAAAGGGTTGTCAAGAATTGGAACAAGCTGTCAGGGAAGTGGTGGAGTCACCATCCCTGGACGTGTTCAAAAACCTCTGGGTTTGGCACTTGAAGATGTGGTTTAGTGGTGAACATGGTGGTGCTGGGTTAGTGATTGGACTCCATGATCTTAGAGGTCTTTTCCAACCTTAATGATTCTGTGATTCTGTGAAATATCTCTGAATTGCAACAATTTGAATGTTCGTTAGAATTAAATATTTGGATGTGAGGTGGATGGACTTGAAAGGTAAAGTTCCATTTCTACTCTGCCAAATTTACTCAAAAGGTCTGTTCTCTGGCCTCCAAGCTCCCTGATCCCACCAGCAGATTTTGTGGGAAGGCAACATTGACCTCACCGGAGGAAGATGTGAGTAAGAAGCACTTAAACCCACTGAACACATTCAAGTCCATGGCATCACAGGATATACAAATTAGGGTGCTGAGAGCTGACTGATGCCATTGCCAAGATCCTTGCCATTGTTTTTGAAAGGATCAGGGAAGTGGTGGAATCACTGTAGATGTGGTACTTGGGGACACAGTTTAGTGATGGACTTGGCAGTGTTGGGTTAATTGTTGGACTCAATGGTCTTGTATGATTTGGAGTGATGGTGTTTGTCTTCCCAAGTAGCTGCTATGAGTGAGGGAGAGCTGCTTCCCTGGGCATGGCTGAACACCCACCTGAACATGGGAAGTGGTGAATGAATTCCTTGTTCTGCTTTGCTTGTGTGCATGGCTTTTGCTTTACTTATTAATGTGTCCTTATCTCAACCAGACTTTTCTCACTTTTACTCCTCTATTTCTCTTTCCCATCCCACAGGGAGCAGGGGAGGACTAGAGTGAGTGGTTGTGTTGGTACCTAGTTTCCATCTGGGGTTAAACCATAACAGTATTATATAAAACACATATTATTATATTATATTAATATGGTTATTTTTGTACAACTGACAGTGTATTTGTTGTGAATACCTCACATGTACTGTGTTCTATACATGTTACATGAAGTGCTTAGCAGTTCATATGCAGACACTACAGCAAAGGTTTTTTATAGATATCTAGAAATGTGTTTATGGAGTTGGCTATTACATAAAACCACCAGCAACAGCTTCTTGAGGAACCCAGTTCTGTCACTGCATGTTAGGGAAGATCTGAAAACTGCACAGTGCTCCTCAGGAGACACTGGCCTCGTGCTGCCTCCTTCCTGCTCCCTGATTACATTTAGACAAGAGGCAGGGGCTCAGACAGAGCTGTGCTGAGGCTGAGGAAATTTGAAGAGGCGAGAGAGTTCAAATGTCACCAGCCTTGAATGACACCTAAAAACAAGTTGTGGCAATGAGATTTTGGAGCCAGACACCTCAGTCACACTTATTCCTTGTGCTAGTTGTCTGCATCCATGTCCAGATCAAGCGCCCAGGCTGGAAAGATGACGGATAGTTTCATTCCTAAATCTTTCAGGTATATACTGTTTCCAGAACCTGCCCCATCATTTCTTTCCAGGCTGCACTTTTCCAGCTACTCAAATATTGCTTTACAGACATGTTTTGAGTCAATTCTCACTTAGCAGCTGCTTGTGGAGTTGGTGATGTCATTGGATGAAGTATCTCTCTCCAGAAATAAAGTACTATTGGTTTGTACCAAACCTCTTCATAATCACTGGAATCTTTCCCACTTGCTAATGCAGAATAGAGAGGTCTGAGTAACAGGAACATGCTCTTAATATCACAGATTATTTCTCCTTGGGGCAATTTGTCAGAAACAGTCGTGAAGGTTGTGATCCACATTCACTCCTGCAAGATCACAGCAAGGGAGAGTACAAGAGAATAATTTCTGGAATGAAGAGCAGGAAAAGGGTGAAAAGAGCAGGATAAGCAATTCTTAGAAGCTCTTTGGAAAAAATATAAACAATCTGGTAAGGGGGAGGAGGTGTGGGAGTTGAGCAGAAGAAAATTAAAAGGATAATTAGAAGAAAAAAATATTTCATTGCTGAGAACATTTTAGCTGGTGAAGCCAGGGATTTCAGATGAATTCACAGCAGACAGATGGTAACAAAGGGGGAAAAAGCCACCAACCAACAGTACACCCTATAATCAGTTCCTGAGCATGAATATTAGGGAGATTCAGTTAGGGCTAGGGAATAGGGAGTTGGCAGCCTTAACACACAATTATTTTGTTTTGTATCTTTGCAACGGAGGAAGAGGGAGCAGAGCAACTAGAGACAAGAGCCACAGCCCTGTTTTTTTGTGGGGTGTGAGCTGGAACAGTGAAATAATCCTCACCATCCACCTAGACTGATATTTTATCTCCAGTTTTCACATTTCTGTGTGATTGTGGTTGGGATTCCCTTTTTTTCTCAGACACAAATATCTCTGGGCACCTGGAAGTTTAATTGATGAACAAATGGGTGAAATTGACGAGTCTTTTTGCCATATCAACAATCAATGTATCCTTAAGAAAAAAAAAGCAGAAAAAAAGAACAAATTATAACAAAATCAAACACCCCAATCCCTCATTCTCTGGTAACATCAAATAACAGAAGCTGTAATAAGCAAAACAGGAAAGAAAGAAAAGCATCTCCCCAGTGACTAAAAAAGCACAGATCTTCCCAAAGTGATAGGGTGAAGGGCAGAGATTTGGAAAGCTGCTCTGACTGCAGTGCACCCTCATGGTGTGGGGCAGAGACCAAGAAAGCAAAATGGCTTTGGCTCAGCACCACAAATGCTGTTGTCTTGCTCTGGGAACAAAAATGACCCTTACAAACCAGCCGGGAGGTCCCTTCACAGCATTCTCCAGAGAACTGGATCAATGTCGCAGCCCTTTGGGGGCAGGTGGGGTGACCCCATGACGTCATCTTTGGCAGAGATTCTTCCCTTTGGTTGTTTATCTTTTTTTAGCGGCTAAACTGAGGTGCTCTACACAGTATCAGCTTTCTTGAGGGATTTGCATGCAGAGGTGACTTGTTACTCCTATCTAGTCTAAAGCTGGGCTCAAGCTATACCCAAGATGAAAAGAATCCTCATGCAGACTTGGAGACGCCCCAAAAATATAAAACATTTCATTAGAAAAAACCGTTCCTCACTGAAATTTCTAGCAGAACTCCAATTGACTCAATTAAGGGAAGAATCACAGTGTTTATAGCCCCCAACCCTGCTTATACATGAGGATATCTGACTCATGAGGATAGTAACCAGAGGCAAGCTATTCGCACACTTTATTTTTCATGGAATCATAACTCTGGACAGCACAGATGAGACCAAATTGATTTTAAATAGAGAAGCATTTTTATATAAGGCAAAAGCTTTCAGATAATTATGCTGATTTCAATGATAATTTAAATTTGCACTGCCATGTTAATTGGGAATATTTTTAACAGAGGTATTACTGAAAATGAAAGGGAATTAAATGGGAATGAAATTAAAAAAAAATTTTAAAAACCACAACCTTTGTTATTCCTCTAGTGGAGTCTGTCTCATGAAGATGATTTGATTTTGAATTGTTGCAATTTGCATATTATCAGCTTGTGCCTGGATAATTTTTTGTGTTTTGTGTGGTTGGGTCTGGTTTCTTTTGTTACTGCTGAGGTACTGAAAGTTGTTAAAAAAAAAGAAAAAGTATTTTCACGAGCACGTGTGTCACAGATAAGTGTGAGATCAGGAGGGAGTTGTCCATCCTAGTCAGGGACCTCTCATATTTCCCCTCACTCCGTGTGGTGCTGCTCATGAGCTGTGAGTCTCTGGACACAATCCTGGCTACAAAGACCACCAACTCCAGGAGAGAGCTGCAGCCTCCCCAGCCTTGGCCAGGAGGGCAAGCAGACACCTGGCAGGCTGTCCCAAGACCATCTTTTCATGCAAAGCCCATGTTGTCCATAGGTTTCCCAGAAACCCTTAGAAGCAGCTTCCCAGCCTTCCCACTCCTGCCAGGACAGCAGTTCCACTCAAACAATGGGCTGCCTTAAACATCAGCAGCTGTGGGAAGCTTCTTACAACAGCACTGACCTAGATCATGTTCCCTCCAAACCTCTTCCTCTCCCAGCTGTTGGATGCCCCAAGACCTCTTTTGCACCATCTAAAGTTAAGGATAAAATGGCCTGGAGGGCCTGAAACTGAAAGAAATGTCAGATTATGGTGGGTAGCACTGTTTCACTGGGCGTAAAAAATCTCCTTTCAGAAGAATTTCTAAAGAATAAAATCCTCCATTTCACCCTGGCACAAGGCCTGGCTTTGCAACAGCTATTTCCATATTTCAATTGTTTCTTCTCAGAAGCTGTGATTCCTTGATAGATCAGAACTTGCATCACTTCATCTCCCACTTAACTAATTTGATGAGGAAAATGGAACTGCTATGGTGGCAATTTAAGTGCATTAAAGGAAAAAGTTAATCCAAAATTTTGATTCGCCAAATTTAAAGTCCATTTCCATTACATTTAATAACTTCAGCCTCTCTTAGTTCATCTGTACTTATCTTTAAGTCTGCATGGCTGGGTGGCATTAGAAATAAGAATATTATTCATAGTAGGGTGCTCTGCCTATGAACTTTTTCTTAGCTCTCAGTAGAGATAAAGAATATTTGCTCAACTGTATATCATCTCGTAATCACGAGTGGTCGGCTCTTCTGTTCTTATCATATCTCACGCCATCAGCTACAGACCTTTCAAAAAATACCAAAAAGGGTATAATTAATTCAAACAGAGTAATCATTAAAATATGAGGATAGTCAGAGACATGCTTTTTCATTTCCCTCCAAGCACACATGAATTATGAGATCCAAGTCACAGCTCTTGTAAGGGACTAGTTCATGCATTTGTGGAGAGGAGGGAACTTGCTGCATGAATTCTCACCTTTTCACTGTAAATCCATGCACAAGGGGTCTGAAGGCCTGAATCGTGATGTGTTTCACCACATCATGGAAGAGTAGGCGAGGAAGGGAGCTCAAGGGAAAAGCTCTGTAAGGACTGTCATGGCTGGGAAGGAGCAGGCTGGAAGACTTCTTCTTGGGCTGGCAGGAGATGCTTCAGTTCTGGAGGATTTAAGGAGTGACTGGGGAGGGGGGAAAAGCGAGAGGAAAACTTCCACGCAATCCTGCAGCAGCTGGTGCTTCCCGGTCTGTGGAGTCAAGGAGCTGGCGTGGGAGCAGGTGGGGGAAGGTGCTGCTGTTATTTGCAGCAGACGTTCCTTAGCAACAACCTTGAGCAGATGGAAGGCTGGGTACCGCGGCACAGAGCCTCCATCAGCAGCCCCTCAGCCTCCTCAGCCTCTCCCCGCGCAGGGGGAGGTGAAGCAACAAAGCAAATTCTACCAGAGAGCTTTTCTCCAGACAAAAGGAAGGGCTAAGGAGATCTCTTCGACTCGTGCCAGTCTGAAGTGTAAAGAGATGTGAGCAAATTTCATTAAACGAGTTTGATTTTTCTTTTTAATATTGTTGTAATTATATAGTAGTTGTTACACATATACATACAAACATATTCTTTTACTGTATCTGAGTAACTTGGATTTCTAGGAATGCTGAGAAATCTTGGAAACTTAAAGAAAGTGTGATTACAAATATCTTTAGGTTATCCTGAACCACACTTGATTTTAAAGAGAAAAAAAAAGGAAGATATCAGGTCTTAACCTGTGTCTGAAGTAAAATACAAAGTGATTGATAATCCACAATTTAAAAGGTTATTTGAAAATGGACAGTTCACAGATGCAGAGGATTTCAGAGAAAGTCTGCATTGACAGATGGATGTATTACCAAGTTAAAGAAAACAGGAACCTTCTGTGGGATAACTAATTAATCTTGTACATGGAGAATGTGGAGAATCATCAAAGTTGAACATAGCTAACAGCAGAGGTGGGGCCTCCTGCAGAGAGTGTCCATAAAACTGTAAAAAATACCACCAACTTCTGCAGGCATTCCTCTTTTCTTCAAAATCAGGTGTGCAGGATTGAGCACTCTGGTATGCTCTATTATGATATTGCATATGTAAATATTGTCCTATCATTAAAGGAAAAGGAATTCTGCTGCTTGTATTTGATCTGCCTACATGCCCTTGAGGTTTGGCTGTAATCTGCATGCAAAAGCAAGGGGGAACAAAAGTACAAAGGCCATAAAATTTCATGGCCAATAGCGAGCCATAACTGTCTCTAGGGGAAGGACAAAAATCTCTCTTTTCAGAGTTTGTACATAACAAGCAGTAGTGGTATTTCTTGCATCCTCAGGGGCAGGATGTTTGAAACACATCTAAGGCCAAATTAGAATTATGTCAGTAAGACTTGTGCCTTCAATTCCACTTTTCCATTAATATCACCATCGACAAAAATCTGATAGATTAATTGATTTATCTTCCTTGATTACCTTGATTAATCAGGACCTAGGTGAACCTTTTAAAGACTTAGGAAAAGGTCTGTAGCCAGCAAAAGCAGATAAACCCTTGATTATGTATTCTGGTGAGTCAAGCTCACCCATATGGGATCTCATCTCCATTTCCCTTCCGCTAATCTACCTCTTAGCAACATTTTAGCAATTCCTGTGGGTGATACATCAGTGAACAGAAATTGGAAAATGGCAGATGAGTCCGAACTTGCTTCCATTAAAGCCAATGGATGCTTTATTCCATTAGCACCAAAGACACCAGTCTGAGCAATAATGGTATTTAATATTATTTCTTTGGCAATGTCTGGACAAAAGGAGAAGAATTCTTTTCTTTTTTTTTTTTTTTTCTTTTTACCTTCTGTAGAAATATAGATTAAAAAGAATACAACCAAAGCAAGGCTGAAGTTTTCTGTCTTATCAGAATTTAGCAATTGTCCAAAATCATGCAATTTTGAGGAGATTGTTAATTTTCCAGGCTTCTCATAGGAACCCTACAAGTTTTTCTAATTCTAACCTTTCAGCCCACTTCCTTGTCTGCCAGGTTACCAAAGTTTCTGATAATTCCCTGTTTCTTGATAGCTTACCTGCCAGATAGGACAAGATCTGAGCACAGAGCTCCTTGAGGGATCCTCAGGAGCCAAAACTTCCTGTCTGATAGCTACGAGACCACCATGCTCTCAGGCTCTCCAGGGTTTCCACAGCTCCAGAGTCAGGGCTCAATACCCTGTCACAGATGACTTTCAATTGTTAATTTTCCCCTGAGAAGCAGTGAAACAAAATTTCTGTATATCAGATCTTAAGTGACTGACTTCCCTGCTCAGACTCCTCAATCCCAAACCTGGGGGCATGGTGAACCAGCTTTGGCACACAGGTATCATTTTGTTGTGGATGTTGCCAGACAAGTGTCATCTCATGATCTCATACATGGTCATTTCTTAATTTCCGCTTACTGCCCTATCAGATCCATTTCTGTACAGTATAAAGTGGGTTGGACTAAACCAGGGTGTCACGATCGAACACAAGCGGGAGTCGTGATGGTTCGTTTACCGATCTCAGAGTGCAAAAGACACAAAAGGGGATTTCAGTTTTAATCAAACAGTGCACATTTATTGAGTGCCAACAACACAATTATGCGACAGAGGAGAGAGAGAAAGAGATATAAAGAAACAAAGTAGAGAGGAAAAGTGAGAGAGAGAGAGGGGGTGAATAGCTACCAATGGACGAGATGAAGTCCTCGTGGTCCTCTGCCAATAGACTCTCTGGCGGCCATGGGGAGATCTCGTCAGGGTTAATTCAGAAAGTCCTTTTATAGTCTTTTCAAAAGCATGGGGGGTAACTGGCCAGGAGGTGAGGAAATCTACAACCATTGTTGTGAGGCCCGTTGTTTTGGGATACGGGAGCAGGTGCACAGGACAAGTCATTCCTTCTTGCTCCAATGCAGTCCTTCCCACCTGGGCAGTAAGAATGGCACCAGCGCGACCTATTCCTCAGGAATGCATACCGGTCCTCAGCGGGCACACCTGGAGGCAATACTTGGCAAACATCCCACCTCAGCCAGGCCAGGACTCCTGTGCAAAAGTCTTCTTTTCTTTTGGGGTTTTTAGGGTTTTCAGTCTCTGTCCTAGTCAATGATCATGAGGCAGATGAGGGATTTTTGGACCATCTCTTACACAAGGGCTGTCTGTATGTGTGTAATTTGTTTCTTTGTTCTGCCCTGTAACAGTCACAGAGGTTTCACAGAATGAATTACAGATCTCAAGTAAAAGGGCCCCAACCTGGAGCCAGCAGGCACTACTGTCCCACACCGCTGAGGTGGGAGTCCCTGCACAGACCTGGCACCGCTCGTCACCTGCTTGTGCTAAGTCTGTGCAAACTCCCATCGAGTTCTCTGTGGACTGCAAAACAGCTGCTTTAGCATCTCACCAGATACTATTCCTAGCTGCCTGAATGTGAAATAAGTTTGATTGAAACTGATGTAGGGCTGTCCAGGTAGGGATTTGCAGTACTTTTGTTATGTTGATTAATATCACTCTTTCACTTAAACAACAGCTGCAAGTACTGCAAGAGGGCACGTAAGGGTAAGATAAGGCAAAAACCCCCGAAATTATTACTGTTGTTGTAATTTCAGCATATTTCTCATCTGCAATCTTTCTGTAATCAGTAGCAGAAATTACAAGATACCATCCTTCAGCAATCAGCTCTAGTGGAGGGTGTCCCTGCCCATGGCAGGGGGCTTGGAACTTGGTGGTCTTTAAGGTCCCTTCCAACCCAAAACATTCTGTGATTCTATGATCTTCTTAGCCATTGCAAGGCAATAGTTCTCAAAATGCAGTATGAGCAGGAACTGAGTTTAGTAGGCAATCCCATAAATGACATCCTTGCCTCACAGCTGCTGCCAGCATGTCCATTTTCTTTATGTCTAATTAAGTAATTTAAAATAGCTTCTTCCACTCCTTTTCACACCCACAAAGCAAAAGACATTATTGATATTTCCAGTGTTGTATCCTTTATTATTTTTTCCTCCATCAGGGCTGATTCTTTTACCTGCTAGGACAGCCAACTTCACATTTCGTAGAATATCCCTTTGTTATGCAAAGCATTAGCAAGAATGACATTTCAGCACTGATCCTGAGAAAAGGACATTGCAAAGTGTCTTCATGGTGAGATAAATCCAGTGTAGCATGAATAAAAATATTTCCAGTGCATTCATATTCTGATTGCATATCTAGTTGGAAATCTAGATAGCTTGTTTCAATCATCAATCTGCTGGCTTCAATGCCATGGAAATTGCAAAGAAATTCTGCTTTGCAGGACCTCCTCTACTGTATCTTGTAGAACAAATTTGAATGTGCCTATGACCAGAGCAGAGAAATTTGATTGTGACACTTCTTTGTATGGATGGTGCCACTTTTCACACTGCAATGACTTTTCCAGGCTTCAGTTCAGCAGGTTATGTCACTTGACCCCAGAATAATTATTTTGAAATACATTGAGTTTTTTCTTTACTTCTGTTTGGTTTGGGGTTGTTTTGGGTTTTGGTGGTTTTTGGTTTTTTTTTTAAATGTTCATATGAGCCTTTTTATATAGGAGTCGCATCTTGTATAATTCACTAGAGTCTTATTGTGCAAACAGTATTGTTATTAATATTATTACTTCTATTTTCCACTTATAAAAGTAATAACTTGGGAAACATCTCCTTACTTTGTCTTGTGAAGATTCATCCTATTATAGTAATTCCATTATTCTGGCTAATCCCTAAAGACAAAGAGGAAATTTCCCTGCCAATGGTGCAAGTATTAAATAGCAAGTGATGCATTTCTGGTGCAGTCATTGAAACTGTCACCAAGCACACAGATGGTGACCTGGAGGACATGAAAACCTTGATGTAAATTTCTCTAACCCATCTTTTGGCTTGCTTTGATTTCAATGCACTTCAGATATTATACAGTGAGCCAATCTTTACAGAATACACAGATACAGTGCTGAGGCTGAAGGGAACAACTGCAGAACAAACTATCATATGTAACACTGCTTTAGAGGGAGGAAAGACTACAATCTCAAAAATGCTATTTAGAAAAGGCTTTCAAAGACAATAAAACCTAAGATGGAAGAGGTAATTTCTGACATTGAATAGTTAATTCATTCCATTTTGGTTTTGACACTGAAAAATACCATTATATGAAACTCACAGTCTCACATACTCCTAAGGATATTTAAAAATAGCTGTCTTTTTGTGTGTCTTCATAACATTTCTTTGACTGTACTTTTTCCCTTATTTTTAAAAGTTGTCTAAAGTTAAATATTTTATCTGTTCTGTCTCACTCTTATTTAAATTCTCCTGGCACCTCTGAAGAGCTACTTCCTTCAGGAGTGAGAGGCAGCTTTCATGCCAGATTGCCTTACAATTCCCCAGTGGCAGCTCCCCCTCTTCTTGTTTATCTTCCTGGAATTAATGTAATGCCACCTTCATGGTACAGGGACAGATAGCAGCCTTCCCCTAAATTCTTGTGTAGCAGCATCATCTCTTGTGCAAGGTAGAGAACAGGACCTTGGTGAAGCCAGCACAGACAGGCTGGGGGATAAATCACGTTAAACTCTCCAGTCACACTGGAGAGTGTGGTGTAGTCCAAAGGAATAATGCAACTAAACAAGGGTTTCTCAGAACTGGCTTGCCTGGACACCAGCACAGCTCTAGGTCCATTTTGAGCTCTGTTCAGGATAATTTACACACCTAAGATGAGTCAACCCCCCATTTCTGCACCCTCACTCCCTCTCCAAAAAGCAAAACTCTATACCCTCAGTCCAAGCCCCTCACCATCAAGAACACAGAGCTACATCTTCATGAATGTCATGCAGCCATCGGTCCTGTTCCAATGCTTTCTCTGCACTTGCATCATCAATTTGTGCCTTAACAGCTAATGACCAAGCAGGTCCTTAGTGAGAAGCACACATACCCTCAGCTCAGACACATCTCTGAAGAAACCTCCAGGTGCAGCTGCCTTGCCCCTTTTGCATTTGCATGAGCACTGTCAACAGCACGCTCACCATGCTTGATAAACTCCGGGATAGACTATTCCAGACTCCTCAACTGCTTGTCTGTCTCTTCAGTAGCAATAAGGTCATTCTTAAAAATAAATACAAATTCTTCTAAGTAGAAGGAAATGACCTTTATTTGTTGCATGTCTAAGTAAGCTGCATTAAAATAAGATGAAGACTGTGACAGGAGATAACCAAAGATGGTAAATTTAGGCTGACGCTTTGTCCTTAACTTGAACTGTTCAATAAGAAAGTGTGCAGTAAAAACAAAGATTTGGCCTTAAATCAGATTTTTTTGGGATATGTCATTGTGCTATATGCTTGATATATTTTCAGGTACTTCTTGAGCTGCCTGCTATAGGAGACAGAATCTCTGGGAAGACAAGAGTGCTGTAAGACCATACCAGGGGATCTGAGTCCCTTCGGACCGGATGCTATAGAGTTAAATCACAGCAACAGAGTTCCTGCCCAGACACCTCTGAAGTTAAATGCCAGAAGGGATACAACAGATGAGTCATTCAGGCAGACGAGGGAGGGATAAGAAGAAAAGGCACTGGCTGAATGGATCTGATAACAAAAAGAATGAAGGTCAAAAGAAAAAGGCTGGTGAGTCTTGACAGGGCAGTTTCTCACAAAGGTGGGAGTTATGGAAAAGCACCAGTGAGCTTGAGGAAGAGACCAAGAGAAACATGAATGTGAGGCTGCCTCTGTTAGACATCTAGAACAGTCTTCTGGGTGACTGTGAAGTTCTACAGACTATTCATTTTGAAGCTAAGTGTTCTGAAATTAAATTCATACAACAAAACATTGTAAAATATAAAATGAAAAACCACATCAAGTTAGACTTGGGACAATTGGGGAAAAAAAATTCTCGCACTGAGAAGTAGAGACTGCTTTCCAATGAGGTAGCCAATGAAGGCTCTACCCCAAAGCCGCTTCCAATGAAGTTGAAACTGAACATCTGGGTAAAAGAGGGAAAACCAAGAAAACAAAGGCAAAAATCCAAGTTGCAGAGGGGATGGCTGCATAAAGTTAAATTCTTTGTAGGATTCATGATGAGGATGGACTTTGAGAGCATTTAAGGAGGATGAGGCCATGAATTTTGCCATTTGTTATGGGAAACAAACAGCATTAAGGGAGAGGACAACTAGTGGAAGCTGGCAGATCGTGGGTGGAGCAGAGGCAGGAGCTGACATTGTGATACTGATTGAAACAGGCTGGGGAGATAGTTCAGTTCAGTTCATTTGGTTCAGTTCGGGCAAATAGGTGCTTTGTTTTGGTTTTCTTGTAATAAGAAAAGAGAATCCTGAGGGAAGCACAGAAAGACGTCATGGTGGGATGATGTGGTCTCCGTAGCCTGGGAGATCACTCCTGACAGTGGTGACTTAAACAGAGATGAGGAAGGTCAGCTTGTACATGCTGGGGTGACAGGGAAGTTTCTTGCTTATGAAAACAAGCGCCGATCAAAACCTGGGCAGAAATGTCAGAATGGCTGCAAAGGCCTTTAATTTGGGAAAGAGTGAAACCTAAATTTGAACATTGCTAAGGAACTGAAAGCTCAACAGAATAGTGGCATTATCTGTAGCAAAATATTTCAGACTGTGATTTTAGGCAGTGACATTAGTAAGAGCAGGAGATGGACAAGAAGCAGAAATTGAGAGGGAAAATAGGAATTTTTTCCATGTTTGTTTATATCTAATTTCCCTTTTCTTTTTTCCTTTGAAGATATGAGATAAGGAGCAAATAGGTCAAACGGTAAATACTTGCAAGATGGGAACATCACTGGGGTAAGAAAAGACAGAGCAGGGAAGTGGATTAAATTTTTCTACCTCTCAGACTGGTGGAAGGAACCTAAATTTAAATTACCAGATTTCTTCATGTTGTGATGAAATACATGAAAGAATCCAAGTTAGTGTCGTCCCCAAGGAATGGTGAACCTCAGCCTCAACGATAGTTTAGGCACCAGATAATCCATATGGAAGGGGCATGGTATGGATTCTCCATCCACAGAAACATTCCTAATGAGGACAATTATGTTGACATGAGGGCCAGAATGGAGGTTTCACCACATACATTTCACTGCTCACAGCAGCACTTGCTAAACCGATACTCAATTACTTAAAACATTTCTCAGTTTCATTTTGCATTGGTGCCTTTCTGACGTGTATTTTATTCCTTTTAAAGCAGAAAAGCAAATTAACTGACGCAAACGAAAGCACACCTGCAGCTGATGTTTTTAATCACAATTTTCTGGGAAGATTGACCAGTAATCTTGAGTTATTTTGGGTTTACATTATTCTTCATTATTTCAACACCATGTCACTGGTTCCTTACCAATTTTATTTTGCCTGTTTCCTTCCACAGAATGAGTCCTGACTGAAGAGCCAAACATTTCTGGTACAAAATCACAAAACACATCAGAATTCCCTCCCAGCATCAATAAAAAAACCCAATAATACTGAATGGTCTTTTAGCCTGACTGAGTTTATTTCCAATCCTATTTTGAACATGGTAGAAATGTTGCTATTCTGAGTAGATGGTTACTGAAGTAATATTGGCAGGTAACTTTTTACATTTTGACAGTATAAAAAGTTACCACCAGTTTAAAATTGTAACTTTAAACCACAAAACATTGTAGATAAATTCCATTATAAGAATTAACACATAAAGTCTTATTCAATATCTTTTTTTTATTTATTTTTCCATTTTAACAAGAAAGATTTACCAATGGGGTTTTTTCCATCCGTTTAGGCCCAGCTCCAGTTTCAAGGTAAGATGTTGGGAAATATTGTGTCACTGTGTAAAAAAATGTCAGAACAAAGTGGTAGTTCAGCGTGACAAGGCAACTTATCACTGGCCAGCTGGGATGCCAAGAGGAAAATCAAAGCAAGCATGGCTGTTTGTAGGCTCCTGCACAACATGACAAATGTGCATTGTGATCTCAAGAGAAAGGAAGATGAGCTCAGGAAGAGCGTAATGAGCTGTGCTCTGTCTTTGGGAGTCAGCACCAGGAGCAACTGCAGTTCCAGCAAAGCTCTGCTCCCTAAAACATTTCTATATTGAGCTGTTGCTGATCAATAGCAAGGGGAACTCCAGTTCCTGTATATTCCACAGGAGAGACACCACACAAGCCTCCTACGACAGGTTCATGGCTGGCAGGGGCCTTGGAGACCCTTCTGAGAGCCAGCAAGGAAGGGCAGGACTGCCAGGCTGGGATCCATCGTGCTTCCCCTGCCAAAGAAAAGCTGCATCTTCAGCAGACTCATGATAAACGATCCCCCATTTCCAGTGGAGGTAGGCAAGATGTATTTGATGTGGGCCTGGTCACATCCCAGGGTGACTCCTAAGGGAGTTGCTGAGGGTCTTGGTGCACTGGTAGGATGTGATTTCAGTTAAAAAGGGCAGGAAGAAGGAATGAAGAGGAGAGAGGGACTGGGATCAGCCCAGGCTGGTGTGGTTCACCTGTGCCCTTCCTCCTGGGTTATGCTGGTGCTGTGGGGTGCTTGTCACAGCCTCACAGTACAAACGAGAGACAGGAAATGTCACATATTCCCTGTAAAAGGTGTGTCTGATACTATCACAGGAAAACATGTACCAAGATAGGTGTTTCTCAGCTGATCATCAAAAGGGAGGGGTTCCAGTGCTGAGACTGACCCCAGAAAGGGGCAGAGGAAGTGGGAAAGGAGGTTGTAGCTGGCAGATAGATGAGTTTTTCATCCTCAGCTATGCAGCAGGAGGACATTAGCTCCTGTGATTGAATGGAGGCCTATACATTGATATCAACAAATAAATCAAAACCTCTTGCACAAACATGAAAGCTGAGAGTGTTTAATTCAGGCTTGACTGTTACTTTCTTCTCTGCACCAGGACTGGACCACTGTGAGATATAAAGAAGCATTGACTCTATTAGGTTTGAGCTATTTACCATATTAATCATAATCCAGCTCACCTTTCAAAAAGTAAATAACGTATTTAAGATTATCAGACTCAGTTTTGAGCAACATTTTTCTTATTAAACAAGCACACAGGACTGGCAAAAATCAATAGGAGAGTTAGAGTAGCCTCCCCGTAGAGGGTGTTTGTTATCTCCCGTAAGTCACTGTAAAAGATGACAGAGCTGCCACATCATGAGGAAAAGTAATTTTACAGGATTCAGGTGGGTTCAAGTTTCCATCTTCTCACTATAATCCAGCGCCTCATGTGTTTCCACCAGCTAAATAAACCTGCAAGCCTGCCAGACACAGGTGGCCACAGAGCTCAGTGTGCTCATTTCATTTCCTAGGCCATCTTTCTTTACCTTTCCTCTTTAGCAATAAAAAAAGGAATTCTAATCCTTCATGGGTAGTGCAAGTTGGTGTGATTGGGTGGGTGCAACAGCCCTCAGCTGCAGGTGGCTGGCTGACCACATCCATATGGGGAGGGGAGGGGTTTCTCATTTCATCTGGCAAGAGGAAGCTTGAGTAACGTCCAACACGTTCATCTCCCAGGTGACACAGTTCACCTCCCTCACTGTCCCTGTCATCTCAAATAACTGCAAATAGCCATGCAAAAGTCAGTGAAATTGCTATAGCTTAGATTAAAATTATAATGTATAAAAAACTTTCCAGAAAGTCTGATTTTTCTGTGCAGTTTCCTAAGTGTTAAACCTTAAAAATTAATTACTGATGCTAAGATTTTTGGGGAAGGGATGGTTTTATTTATTTATTTATTTGTTGTTTGTTAAGGGTGGGGCCCTTTTTTTACCAAAGTGGAAGTTAATCTTAAATTCTTAGTTGGCGTGTAAGAGCTATTAGTCACTTTTATTTGTATTATTCCTCATAAGGCATTAGAGCTTGCAGCTGTAGTGGGAAGATCCGCTGGAACAAGATGAGGTAAGTAACCGTCCAGATAAAGGTTTCTAATGCAAAGGAAAGGTGGTAAAAGCAGAGAAGGATTAATCAAATGGCCTGTGGTTTGAGAGCATCTTTGTTTCAGAGAAAGAGCCCTCATATTTGCCTCCCAGTCAGTAAATTGCTTTTCGTGGAAGTTACTGTCCATTGGTGAAAACAAACCTATATGTGTAGAGATGTTAAGGACACTGGAAAAAATAATAATAGCATTAAAAAGTAAATATGTGGGTTTGCAGTCGTACCTGTTGCAGTCCTAATGTCAGACATATAAGAAAGATACCACTTTTCCTTCTTCTCCACTCTGTAGCTACTACATGAGTAGAATAAAATTGCTCTACCAGTGACTTTCAAACTTCACAGTTCACTTCTGTTACCCAGATTAATGGGCTATTATTTTCTGTGTTTGTCTTTCTACCTTTGTTATTTCTGACTTGAAGAGTAGCTCCTGATGATCAATAGGGCTTCTAATATGCACGTACTCGCACTATTAGCAGTACTAAGTCATGCACAGGACTCACAGCTGAGAGTTCACTTTGTTGGCTCTGCTCTCCAGGCAGTTTTGTAACCTTTACCTGTCCTCTGCATACATTTTGATAACTAGTATTGAGTGACTCTCCAAAGTGAATACTGTACCCTGTATAATGAAATTAATCAATAATACTTGCTATCCTTGATATTACATTCTGGGGACACTGAATTGTACATCTCTGGAGCACAGGGTTGCTTTCACAATGTTTTAATATTAATAGCAGGTTGAATTGAAAAACTATTTTTGTTCTATTTTCAATGATGGAAGAATTTCTCCTCATTTGATGTAAAAGAGAACTGCACATTGCATGAAAAGCAAATTATTTGCAGGATCTTTCTAATTGTGATGTGAAATTCTAGGTATTGCTTCAAATTTCCTGTCAGGCCACTGCAGCTGGGATGGTTTGCAATCAGGTTCAGATCATTCCAAGCCAACACCAACTTTTGGTGCCAAGGCCACAACATCTGTATGAATGTGTGGTTGATGCAGACCACAGGAAGGCTTTCACTGCTAGAGACCACTATTTGAGGGAGTACATGGTTACCTAGAAAAGCGATATGGGGAGCTGTAACCACAGAAAAGGAGCTGCCTCAAGGTCTTCTGAGAGAAGGAAAGGTCTTGGCATGAAAATATCTGCCATCTGATTAGTCAGAAAATCCCACAAGAACTACTTGAACATCCCCAAAAACTCAGTCTAGATACAGCCATATATGATTGTTTCACAAAGACATAATTCCTGACTTTCTCCTCCACACATTTGATTAAGGAAGAAAAAAGGTCATGGCCGCCTCTTTGAAGCCCACTCTGAATTTGTCCACAACCAGCAGATACATACAATGGCCACTTTTCTGAGGTGTCATAAATAAAAGTTTCTACCTTGGGCTAAACTACTGGCTCTGAGTCTCTCGTGGAGCACCTCTTGGGAGCTCTGCACTGGGTGGAGGGACAGTATCTAGTCCTTCAGTTCAGTATTCAACCATGATAAGCAAGAAATCCTCCCTTCCATCCCCATATACTCTTTCTTATCCATCATACAACACCTAATTGCTGCAACAAGCCACATGCCTGGGCAGTGGAGCCCTTTCACTGCTCAGTCCTGATTCATCTGTGGAGCAGGTCCAATGCACAGATGCAATATGTGCATGTATTTGTACAATCAGTGGCTGGAAGGTCAGAGACACTTATGAACAGCACCAGTTCAGCTGTCACAGAAAATGATAGTTCTAGTGATTCCCAAGCTATAAACACATAGGTTTTTTTTTTAAGGTCAGTGATCATGATTCTTTTTAGGTGAAGTCAGAAAGGGAGACTCCAAACTTGTTTTTGGGTTACAATATGGCTAGATAATTATGCTACATGTGTCTGGGATCATTCTTTGGCACAGATTTGCCTATATCTGTACTGTTAAACTCTCCCAGCCTTGGAAACAGGGTGGGCATCCAAACTGCTTTCTGGGAATGGTCCCGGGTCTGTGCTGATTCCCCAACTGTGTCCAGGCTGCATTTGGGAGAGTGCCAACTGGATGGGGCCAAAATCATAGCAGGAACCATTTAACAGGACAGTCTATCAAGTTCCCCTTGCTGGGAACATTCCCTGGTGCCATTCAATTAACCAGGATAGATGTAGTCCAAAACTCTAAACTAATTACCATGAAAAGAGACAGTAATTCAGTGACAGTGTTTCACGGCCATATGCTGGCATCTTTGGGGTCTGGAGAGGAAATGAAAACATCTTAAGGAGAGCTTTGCCAAATGACAGCTCCAAATGACAATTGCAATAGGGAAAAACTATTAGGCATTGCCAAATTGTGAGCAATAGAAGAAAAGATGCGCCCATAGGAACAGGGTATGATAAAACTGCCCTTCCCTTACTTCCAGAGTATTTCAATAGAAAGGAAACATAGTGAAGAACCAAAGAAGCAAAATACTCAATTATTTACAAAGTTGTGCTGTTTCATTAAAAAAAAAAATACTCTCTAAATGCTGTGTTTGCTTTATTGGAGTGCAGAGTTAACCACAGCCTGTTCCACAGGGAGAGCTCAAATCAGCTTTCATTTAAACCAGATTTCAAACTCTGGTATCCTGGACACAGTAATGTGAGGAACATTTACAAGAAACAGAAACATTTTGTCAAGAAGTCTTATCAGGGTGAGCAAATGTGCCACATACGTGCTAGGGCCTTGTAAAATTCAAACTTTCCCAGTAAAAATGCAATTGCAAATGATAAATCCGTCCTCAGGTTGAACCGAAGAGGTTGGAACAATATAAATATATGTGTTTTAGAATTATCAACTAGTCTTCCCCTGGCATGGATTTAAACATGGGGTAAATGAGATGAAGTAATCTAGTTGCACACGAGAGGAGACTGTACTGTGATACTTCACTTTACTACTGACCTCAGAACATTATTTTTCAGACGTCCAGGGCTAGCAAATGTCTGGATCATGGGAAGCTACTGCATCAGCAAGGAGATAAACAACTGCTGCAAAGGCCATTTCTTGCACTGTGGCTCTGCATAGTATCAGCTACTGGATGTACCTTGAATAAAGCCTCCAAAGGTGAATAAGGAGGGTAAATTTCCTCCTTGTTTACTGGACTACCAGCTGGGTATGATAAATGTCTCTTCTTACTCTTGTGAAATGGAAAATATTTATCTGCTGAGCACCCCCAGTACAGCATGACAGTGAAAAGAGGAATGGAAAATGTACATGTAGGACACAAAAGTAACCTGATTGCATATCAACAAGTTCTCCTTTATCTGGAAGAATACAAAATTTGCTTGAAACCACTGCATATCAGGCCTCACTCCCACTTGCAAGGAGAAGTTGTCATAACATGAGGTATCTACCCCGTTAGCTTTTACCAACTTCCATTCACTAAATTGTGGGAGATGGAAAAAGGTCAATTGGTGGCTGAGATAATTGAGTTTAATCATGAGCCACCTAAGTGAGGGAAGACATTACCACCTGGCATTATATAGTACATTAAAATGACTCTTCTCTGGCCTATAAAGGTCACTGTACATTGTATGGCAAAGGTTGTGCTGTGAAAATGCTAATTGATTTTTAATACTGGCTGCTGACTTTCCTGTAGAGGGTGTCAAGTGCCTCTTGGGAGTACTTACTGACACTCATTCCAAATTCAATCATCATTGTCATCCCATGCCAGCA
This sequence comes from Ifrita kowaldi, assembly GCA_013398055.1. Lineage (NCBI taxonomy): Eukaryota > Metazoa > Chordata > Aves > Passeriformes > Cinclosomatidae > Ifrita > Ifrita kowaldi. The sequence goes on from VZRS01000040.1 coordinate 144,172, forward strand.
AAAACAAATGGATTTTTGGAGTCCAGTCCAGCAAAGCTGGGAAAGGACTAAGTGACTCTCTCACTGAATGACTAGATCACCTCTGTCCAGCTTGGGTAACATGTTGGTATTCCTCATCCTGAAAGCAAGATAATCCTGTCCTCTTGCCCGTGGGATTCAGAGATGGAAAGGACAGGTTATCACCATTCACAGAACAGGTCTGAGCACTTGGTACCAGGTTCACAGGGATTTCAGTGATTAACTCGTATTTCCTCTGACTTCATTAAGAGTTAAATAGATCAATATAGAAAACACATCACTGATCCAGAACAAGTTCTGTGGAGGACTCTGAGGTGTTCAGGGCTGGAATGCCCCAGAGGAGAGGCTGAGGGATGGGCAGTGTCCAGCATAGAGAAGAGGTGGTCTTAGGGGACCTTACAGAAGCTCCCATGGGAAGGTCCTCAGGAAGATGGAGCCAGGCTTTTCCCAGAGATGTGCGCTAGAAGGATGTCAGAGAGTCTCACACTGAAGAGAAAGAGGTTTTTTTCCCTATGAGGATGGCCAGGCAGTGGAGCAGATTGTCCAGCTATATTGTGCCTTCTCATCTTTAGAGCTTTTCAAGACCCAAATGGATCAAACTGAGCAGTGTTACAGGATCCCATAGCTGACCGTGTTTCAAGAAGGAAGTTTCAATAGAGGTCTCCTGGGGTCCCATTTAACCTGTTGACCCCATGAAATGGGCACAGTGGTGCTGGATATTCCATTTGTGTGAGCGATCTGGGAGAATGGACAGGTGGGAATCCATCATTCTCCACATTCAGCACACACAGCAATCAGGATGAGCCAGATGTGCTTCCAGCACAAAGCTCAAACACCTCTGAAGGGGCATGCTACATGGTGATACTTCGCCTTCTTTGAAAATAAGACAACTGATAATTTTGTTTGGCATCTGTATAAAGGTCCATTAGCCAGATCCTGACCCTCATCTTCAGTGGCAAAAAATGCAATTGAATTGTACACAGTTATGAATGCAAAGCTCAAATCTTCCTGGTGCCTGTCAGTTAGAGTCAGATGCATTTCTAGGAAATCCTGAAAGAAAGAGAAGTGTAAGATTTGGAAAGATGTGGTTGGGAGGGCTGTGCTGTGACAGATTGCCTGGCTCACAATGATGGGCTGCAGTGACAAAGGGAATCACTGGCAAGGCACTGGCAAATTTCTGTGTCCGTAATTCCCTCAGTTCTAAAATGAATTCTGGAAGGCTGATCATCATTTGTATTAGATCACTACTATGGAGGAACAGCAACAATCTGTGACAGCAGGGAGACAGAAGTTAATGATGAAAGCACTTAGAAAAACCCCAAAAAAACCACAGAAACCAACCAAAAAACCCCAACCAACCAACAACAACAACAACAAAAAAAACCAAACAAACAACAAAAAAAAAAAACCCACCAAAAAATCTATCTACAAAAAGCAAAATTTCACTATTTCAGAACTGTTTGTTTCTAGAAAAAAAATCACCTCCAGGACCTCTTTAAATGGCACTTTCAGTAGTTTAGACAGCATTACCATTTATGTGGAACTTGTCAACAACTTTGCACAAATGCTCAAAATTAGGAAAAAGAAAAACAAAAAAACAAACAAAAAAAGCAGATGAAAAAGCACCACCAATGCTTAAAAGCAACAGGTGAAAACAAAATTCATTCCCAGCTCAATCCAAGCTCATTTTTGTCATATTTAAAGAATTTCATCAAATTTCCCCATTAATCAGCTGGTAAAGCAGACCCACATTCTGACATGAAGCATAAGATAATGTCAACATTATTTGCAAACTGCTACATTACAGTGACAGCCTAATGTTTATTACTGTCAAATTACTGTCATTTTATTAAAAGGACCAAAAGCTCTGGCTTTGCTAAGCACATCTCCCAGTCCCACCAGAGCAGTGGAGCTGCTCCCTCTTTCCCCATGCTGTTCTCTGTGATGGAACAGAGCATTTGCATCCGTCTGCACAGGCAGCTCTGTGAAATTGCTGGCTAATGAACAGGGCAGGGAATTTTACATTCAAAGACATCTTTAATCTGAATATCACTCTCTGGCTTTTGATAGTTTTTTGTTGGGGGGTTTTGACTGGTTTTTTGTTTGTTTTTTTCCCCCGAAGCCTTCCTATGTATTATCCCAACAGTGTATTCTCCTAATAGCCATTCTCCCTGTGGTGTTTGTGTTGTTTGGGACAGATTCTACTTGCCTTCCTCAGACTTTCTCTGCTGTGTCAGTTCTGGCACTTGTGAAGTGACATGATATGACACTTGAGAAAAGATATCACTGTTCCACCTTCTAGACTTGCATCTCCTAGTCAAACAGCATGTAATATTCTCATCACCTATGCTTTTCTAGTGTACAATAAAAATGCTTGGTAGCAGGTCTGAGCTAATTCACTCCACAGGATTGCATGCAAACACCCTACTATTTATTTTGGCATTGTTAACAAGAGCTGGAAGCTGGAGACTACAAAATTTGACCTTAAAATGTGATGATTGGACCTTAAAGTGATGATTCCCTAGAAATGATATTGTTAAGAGCTGGAACAAGCACAATACTTACACAAGGAAAGGAAAGGCAGGCAATGTCTTCCTTGGCCTTTTAAACAAGGTTTGAGATCCTTTTAACCAGAAAAAAAAATTGTTGAATTTGCATTTTTTGAGGGGGAAAGGATATTTGAGCCTACTCTGCTGAATGAATATAAGCACCAGCATCAGGACTGGGATTCCTTGTGCGGCACTCAATGCAATCATAGCACAGTAATTTAGCTACGGCTTAGTAATTTCTTGCAGGACAACTTAATGTTATCAGATTATCACTTATAATGTCCAGAAGGATTTCACTACATACATAAAATATGAAGAAAAGGGGCATCAGATTTAGGTATTCTCTGCTCCACTTGGTGTGGCCCTTGCCTCCAGTGTTTGTTTGTTACAGTTGGCAATGAGCAAAATGCAATTGCTGTTGGTGCAAATGGGAGTTAGAATGACCTTTTAGACTTTCATTAGAGAGGAAATAAATGTAGGATATGTCTCTCTGAACATAGGTGAACACACTGCAGAAATACACATTCAATAGCATGTCCCATAGCAACATACTTAATATGAGAGGTGGGAAACAGGATGGAAGTGCTGCGGGATAAAAGCAACTGGCTTTGGTGGTCACTGTTAAAATTTTCCTGGCTAAAATACTCTCACCCCAGGTCAAGCTCAGTTTCCAAACCAGGCATCATCTCACTGAGATTTAGAAGCTGATTTCCAGATATGAAACTGAGGTTTGTGGAATCAACCGTTGCGAACCAGAACCAAAAGAAATTTTGTTAGATGCTGACATGAGAAACTCCTGCCTCCTTTCACCACTTCTTACAGCCTGTTCAACTCTTTTGCCCAGGGAGGTTGTGGATGCCCCATCCCTGGAAGCGTCCAAGGCCAGGTTGGATGGGGCCCTAAGCAACCTGGTCTACTGGAAGGTGTCCCTGCCCATGGCAGGGGTGTTGGAATGAGATGATCTTTAGGGTACCTTCCAATCTGAACCATTTTATGATTCTGTGAACCAGAGAACTTAATACAAAACTTGAAGACTTTTAATTAACCTATTTAAATTTATGTCTTTGCTTCATTTGGATTCATTATCTGATGTCCACCATTTAGGAAAGCACTCCAACTCGCGTCCCAGCCAGCGGTGGCCATGACTTCTCCCATGCATGACACACAACCCTTCTACCCTGTCAAATACTTATTCTACATTCTGGAAATTGTTTCAATCCTCTACTTTAAAAAAGGTAAAGTTGCTGAAATGAAGGTGGGCTATGGGGCTTGAGCAGCAGGAAGGTGAATTTCATATATGCACAGAGAACATTTGTGTGAAGACTATTTTTAGGTGAGCTGTACACAGATCCCCAGGATCTGGAAAAATTAGCATCCTTGAATTTTGCAGGAGCCATTTCTAAGCCTGGCTTGGCTAATACTGAATACCAGAAACAGCTCATGACTAGACTTTTTCTGTGACAGGAAGGAGCTTGCACACCACACATGGCTAATCTGAATGAGCTGCATCAGGGTCACTCCACAGTCCTCATTCTGTTTTATGTGAAATTGCCAAGATGATGCCAAAAAAACCCCTAGATACTTGGTGTATGGATCTGTTTTGTGGTGGGGTTTTTTAACATCTTGTTTGCGTAACAGATTGTTTACTTATTATCTAATTTTACCAAAACACTTATGTCAGATCTTCTGGTATAAATGGAGGAAGTCAGCTGAAAAACTACAGTAGGAATAAACACAAACTCAAATTAAATAGAACTCATTCCAAGAACAGGCAGAAGGAGCACATCCGGTAGGATCTTAAGGCTATTTTTTTTTTCCAGTTTCAAATACAAATGACCTCTAGTACACTGATACTTAATTGCAAACATTTAGTCTGATTTAGTAAGCCTGAAAGTCTGTTTCTTCTAGAAGAGATCAGTAAAATATTTTTTCTGGGTGGGGGGAGGTGAAAAGAAGTAGTCTTCTGCAAGGATATAATAATTTAAGGATGCAACCCTACCAATATCCGAACAGAGGATCTTAAATCTGCAGATGTTTGAAAAAGATTTTAAAGTCAAATAAGGCAGAAGATTAGGAGCTCTTTACTCCCAGGGAATTTCACATGCTTGAAGAACAGCAATTGCTTTGTCTTCTGCTGAAATGCCGCTCTCTCTGGGGTAAAGAGAAGCAGCTGTGTAATAACACACAGCGATGCCACACAGGAACTTGATAGGAAAGGAAAAATTGCACGTGAAAGCACAGCAGCACCAGGAACCTCGCTAGACAAACTATGCAGTCATTACCCTTTCAGATTATTGGGACAGAGATGGAAATTAGGCTTCCTGTAGCACAGGGCCTTTAAACACTCCTCTGTGGCAAAGCCTGAAGTCTGATATCTTATTTGAAGCCTGGCAACCTCCACCTCACAGGGCCCTTTGCTCTGATGCTGCTGCTGCTGAGAGTGCTGTTCTGGTATCACAACAGCAGATATGAGTTCATTCATGAGCAATCTCTGGTTACAGAAAGAGTTTTCTGGTGCAAATAACTCTGGCTGCTTTCAAAAAGGGGGTGGAGGGAAAAAAAAGGAAAAAGAAATACAGAAAAAACCAGAAAAAACATCCTGAAAACAGGAAAGGCAGCAATCCAAATATGAATCAAAAGCTGTACCGCCTACTGAGTCAATGGGAAACTGAAATGAGATAATAAATACCTAGCTCTGGATGAATGTTAGAAGGTCATCAATATGGTTTACTCACTTCTTGAAGGGGGAAGTGCAGGGTGAAAATCAACACAGTAGCTGGAAATCTAAAAGACAAATAACAAGCTCCACCAGAGGCTTAGGAGGTGGGGATGGATTTACCCTTAAAGGAATTTTGCTACACCTAATTAAAGCACTGGTAAATGTAAAAGGCACCCAAAGAAGGAATACTGAGGCAGTTCCTGTGGGGCTCACAAATCGCTGCTCTAACCAGGAGGAGAGCAGGTGATGTGTTAGAACCTTCCTTAGGTTTTAAGTCATCAGAGCTGCCTGTTTTGCACAACTGGGTGCAGGAGTGTGGCACCCTGTCACTAACCTACAGCCCTGGTCAGGAGAGTAAGAATCATCAAAACATAAAGGTTGGAAAAGACTTGCAAGTCATTGAGTCCAACTGTTAACCCAGCACTGCCAGGTCCAGCACTAAACCATATCCCCAAATGCCACATCTACATCTGCTAACCACTCCCCTGGACAGTGATTCCACCCCTCCCCTGGGCAGCCCATTCCAATGCTTGACCATCAGTGAAGAAATTGTTCCTAATGTCCAGTTAAGTTTTAAGTGAAGGATGGAGACACAGCTGAACAGATACCGCCACTGGGTCATAATGGGGCCCTGATCTATACTCACAACACCCCACCATTTCCAGAAATTTGAGTTAGATCTGCTCCTCCCCTTCTCTGTATATGAACCCAAGGTCCATCAGCCCTAAGCACTGAGGCATCCACACCATCCATCAGGAGCTTTTCGTGGTAAGCAGTGCTTATCTACCTCAATCAACACCGTGGCAGCAATTGCTGAGAGATCTCTCCCTCTCCACATCCCCACCCACAAATGAGCCTTTCAGTGTATTTTTTCCCCCTGTCCAGTTAAGAGGGGGACTGATGGTGCAGCTTGGTGGGCACCTGGTGGTCAGCCAAGGCCAACCCACCCCAGTCAATCTGCCCATCTTTCACTT